>BMAV01000380.1:0-22614 GCA_019973955.1 Trichonephila inaurata madagascariensis
ATCACAAATTAAAGTTATTCCACCACAAATGTAACACATATGAATCACAAATAATTATCTCAAAACACAATCAAAGTTATCTCTATCACAAATGAAACAAATAAAATCACAAAATAATTATTAAACCACAAATTAGTGTTCTAAACCCCAAAATTGGACACCTATAAATCACAAAATAACTATCTCAATTCAAATTAATGTTATTTCAACCATTATAAATTTCAAAATAATTATTCTAAAAAACAACACATAAGAAAATTAAAGACTGACCTCTCACCAAGTGACAATATCAATTTTCTCTCCTCAAAAGGACGCTTCTTTTGTTTGTTGTTTAAAAAAATTCCTTTTTTTTCCAGTCCTGGCCATCACCCGGCTCGACGGACCATGTTCGTTCGCGCTTGCACTCACTGATTCTACAATTTTTAAATTAAATATAAAATAATTACATCACAATTAAATGGCTGGACTAAAAAAGGAATTTTTTTTAAAAATTTTCTCCATACGCTCTTACTCCCCGACGTTTACACATACACTGCGCTACACACACTAGCGCCCCTCGCAAAATATTCACTTGTTCTATAGGCGTCACAAAAATTATTTGTTCAACACCGAACAATGTCCTTAAAACAATTGTATACATGTATTCTAATCGAAGTGACACTAAATATCATAAATATTATCCATTTACGCGCTTTTGCAAAATCACGGTTCCGAACGTAGTCGGATACCTTGTGATATGGTCGTTCTATGGCGACCATACCTTTGATGATCAGAGTGAATTAGAGGTGTGGGATTCTCGAAATGAATCGACATTTTAATATTCTTAATATGACTTTATTAAAAGTTTAACAAATTTCTAAAAATTGGGTAAACTTATATTGGGAATAAACCAAACAAGAGCGAGCAAACCGATCGCGTAACGGGTCACTTATCTAAATAATCACATTTTCCTCTACTTTCAATTCTGATAATATTACAAGTTCTAATATCAAATAATCGTCCTACCTTGATTCAAGCTAAGGTTCAATCACTTTCAGAGAGACTGTTAGGCACGCGTGCAATAGAATGCCCCCTTGTAGTAATGATTTAGTAATCTGTTAATCTTTGGTAGGCCGTAAAAATTACACTTTTTCCCCCTCTAAACATAACTTTTTTAAATTGCCATCCTGCTTACTAAAAACTTCTGTTTTTTTTAAAGGCTATCTTTTTTTGAATTTACAATTGTTTCCCCTTTCTTGAATTTGGGGAAAGGGGAAAAAAGTTTTTCCCCATTAATTTTGGCCATCAAAAAAACCCAGAGGTTATGTTACAAAAAAAGATGCGGGAGCCCTTTTACAACTCCCTCCAAAACCCAAACATGATTTATTCGAGGGTCCCCAATGGCCCTTAAAAATTACCCAAATTTTTTATTTCTGAATCTCCTTACTTTCCAAGTTCTATTTAAATTTAAACCTCAAATCTTAATTAAAACCCTTTTAATTTTCAATAGAAAACTTAAACTGAAATTTTTTCATTATTCATTTGAAATTTTAATTTTCAAATTTTTTGGAAACTTTTGACGGCCACAAAAAATTTTTTTACTCAAATAAACCAACGTCAACCGCCATGCATTTCAATTATGGTAGATTCTCACTTTTACAACAAAAAAATGGGTATAGCATTTAAAAAAAAATTGTTTATTTATAATATTCTTCTGTTTAACTTTTGTTAAATCCTTTTATGTTACAATTTCAAAATCTGTTTCCCTATCCAAAATTTGGGGGGGTATGTCACCCTGAAAAAAAAACCCTTTAAATTACTTGGCAAAACCTATATTTCACATAATACCAGTATATTTCAAAATTTTTTTATTCATTATATATTTTTTTTTTAAATTACAAAAAATTTTTTTGGTACACACTGCACCCGGGTTTTCCGTCAAAAAATTTCCCCAACGTCGCGCTGCGCCGTTAATATTATTGTTATTGTTAGAATCCTGTCTACACCGCGTTTCCCTGAACCAGATGTACATTATATAATATGACACAATATAACAATATATATATACACACACCCCATAAAATTTTTAAAACATTTTTCAATAAATCATTAAAACAAATAACCAAAGGAATTGTCGCATCTCAACGAAGTCATACATCGAAGTAAACAAATGCATGATTAAAATTTTTTTCTCCATAAATTGGAAAAAAAAATTTTACAAGTCAAAAGTTCAAAAAAAATATACACTCATTGTAGTGTCAATTTTTCCCTTGGGATTAAAATTTTTAAACACCGCCAGACCCAATTTTTGCAATAATTCTTCCGACCACTTTTTTGGAAAGAACATAAAAGGGCTTTTACAACCTGATTTTTTATGGCTTTTCGTCTCCGACTGGGAGTTCCAGGGACAGTGTGCTGTTACTTTTCGCTCCTTTTCTCATTTTGGGGTGCTTTTTTTGATCTCGTATGTTGCCGGGATGTGGGGTTTGTATTTTTTCTTTCGGTTTTTCCCTAGCTTCATTTGACTTCACCCATTGGCCGGTCGGGACTCCTGGTCCTGTTTTTTGCTGGTCTTGGGTTTAAAACCGTGCCCCATCTTGAACCACTACCCCATCCTTTCGGTTCCTTTTCCCCTCCCTTTACATAAATATTTTTTCCGATGACAATGGTTTTTTATTTTTTTAAAGGGGGAAACGTTTCTGCAACTTTCGGGCCCAAATTTGCCCAAAGATCCATGCGATCGTTTATACCCCCTCTATCCTGTCGTTTTCTTTTAATTTTTGTCTTATTAATAATAAAAGAGCTAGGTAGTGATTTGATAAGGATTCACGCTTATGGGCCCCCATTGTTTTTTTTTACATTGATTTGACTTAAGATTTATAACTTTTTTTCTCTAACCACGCTTTACATCAGACCCTTTTTTTTCTTCCCATATTGCTTTTTCATTTGATCTTCGTTGTACTTTTTTCCAAACTACTCTTTTCCCCTGACGTGAACTAATGTTATGCGAGCTACCCCGTTCCTATCTCAATCTCGTCACTTTTCCCTAGGCGATATATTTCTCACTTGATCAACATTGACGGTTAACTTTTTTTCCTTTTTTCAATATTATAACATTTTTATTATTTCTTACTTCTAACACTCTATACGAACCTTAAATTTTTTTTTAAACTTAGCGAAAAGTTTTATTTGTTGCTGATTTTAAAAGGGGTGTGTTTCTAACAAGCCCCAGTCATCCCCCCTTTTAATTTGTACATCACGCTTGCTTATATTATTTTTTTGGGCATCTTTCATTTTTTCATTTTTTGGTTTTTGTTTTTGTCCAGCTTCACCCAAAAATTTTTCAATATTTTCTTGCAAAATTCGGTTCCGTAGGAAACCAATAATTTTTTGAAAGGGGGTAATCAACTTTCGACCCAAAAAAAATTTCCCAAAAGGGGGTTTTTTCCGTCGTTTCATTCACTGCTGTACGAAAAATAAGAAAAACTCACGAAAGGGAAGGCCCCAAAGTATCATGTTGATCTGCAAACATAATTTGCAACATTTCCCAGATCACGATTTACGCGTTCGGTTCTATTTGCCTGAGGGTCTATATACAACAGACTTCACACGCCTTATGAATAATTTCAACAAATGTTCAAAAATTTCGGATAAAAATTTGGGGGACTGTTTTCACTTTTAATTTTTTTGGGAACTCCAAAACGCGATAAAAAAATTATAAAAAAAAGTATCCGCTATTATACGAGCCGGGGCCCTTTTTTTAAGAGGTAAAATTTTCCCGGCCCATTTTGCTGAATTGATCGGAAATTACTAAAACATATCGATTACGTTTTTACTCTCGAGGGAGGATAGGGACCAAAAACAAATCTAACTTAACTATCTCTTTTGGGATAATTTGATACAATCGGTTTTAATCAACCAGCTAGAAAACACGTTTTGAAATTATTAATTTGGGCCTTTATTGGCATGTGGGGGCATTTTGGGACCCAATAAATTTTCTATGGGGAAATAACAAACGCCCCGTTTTTTTATGATAATTTTTTAAATCGGGAAATGCCCTTTGCTATTGCCTTGTCATAAAATTTCCCGTAAATTTCATTTTTTTGAGACTTTGGAATGTGTACACGCATTTCACCTAACGACGTTGCGTGTTTCGCATAAAACAACAAGCCTTAAATTAGACGGAAGTCGCGGGACCAATTCTCACATAACGTCGCATTAACAGGTTACCCTTTCCCGGGGTTTTTTAAATATCATAGATATGACCTAATTTTAGGTCATTCTTTTGCTCTGTTATTAACTGTTCTCGCGACGTAAAATCCCCAAAACTCTGATTTTGCAAAATTAACTTTCTCTCCAAAATACTTTCAACTGGGTTTCTGGGTAAAAAAATCCGCCACTGCATTTTTTAGTTCCAGGCCTATGTTCCCATTTCCCATATTAAATTCCGCTAATTTGAGTGCCCCTCTGATCATCCCCACTCGACAAATTTTTTCCCCCGGTTAAACGGGGGCAAAGCAGCGTGATCTGTAATTACCTTAATAAGCAGTGATCATAAATATGTTCTGAATTTATTCAGCGCCCACACTACTGCCAAAACATTCCTTTTGGTTTTCCATATAATTTCTCAGCGTTGTTCAGAGTACGTGAAGAAATATAACTGGTCTTTTTTTCTTTTATTTAGAACTGCTCCCAAATCTATTGAACTTTCATCCCGTAAATAAATGGAAGGTCTGTTTGAACTCCCGGGAATTTTAAAACTGGCCCTTTTAAATGACTGCCTTTTACCGCGTCGTATGCCTTCTGCGCATCAATGGACTAGAAAATTTTTTAATTTTAGGTTTTAAGATTATAAAAGGGGTCACAAAAATCAACATAATTTTTAATAAATTTTCTCAACATTGGGACATCCCCTTTAAAATTCGATACCTCCTTGAATTCCGGGGGTGGTTTCCTCTCGGTATGGCTCGAACCTTTTCCCTCCGCTTTTTATTCTTTTTCCCTTTCTAATAATTAATCCTAAATACTTTAATTCATCCCCCTTTCCCTTTTCATTTATCCTTATTTAATGTCAATCCTGCATCTCGCAATAACGAAAAAAACCCCCCTTAAATGCTCAACATGGTGAGTGAACGATGGAGACGCAAAAGTGGCGTCATTCGGGAAACCTCCAAACTTCCCCATCACCGGCCGGGGTTTGGGGCAATTGCCTTCCCGAAAAATTGGGAGCCCCCCTGAAAGTCGAATGGCATACCCCAAATGCGTAAGTGCCACTTTTTTTCTACGAATGGGGCCCTTTAAAAATATCACTGGGGGTTTTCTGCCATTTGGTATCCCCCTTCTTAGATCAAGAGATGACATTATTGTCGTATAAGGGGGTATTCGTTATTAAATCATCTATTAACGGTAAGGGGGAGTGTGGATACTTAGTGATCTAATTTAGTTTCCTATAGTCAACCGCAAATCTCTATGCTTCCGGATTATCTGGGGTAACCCATTATTTTTTTTAAAATAAAAAACAGGTGACGCGTACGGGGTTTTGGTTGGGAAAAATGGTTTTTTCTTAACATTTTTTTTACATGATAATCGAGCACGCTTGCTTTTGCTGATCATATCTGTAGGGGGCCCGGAAAACTACTGGTGGACTATCTCCCGTATCAATTTCATGGTATAAAACATGAGTAAGACCTCTTTTGTCTGAGAACAACTCCTTTAAAAATACTAAACAAAATTTTTTAATTCCTGTTTTGCATCCTCCAACTTTGTCTTAGACAGATCTATTTAAACATTTTCAACTTCATCTGTTTCCAACCAATTTTTCTACCACGAATCGGGAATTTTCAACGATTTTCGGGTCAAAGTCTAAAAAAATCTTTTGTCCCCCTTTTGAAATCCCCAAATCCAAGAAAACATGGGTATTCCAAATCCTTTTAAAACATGAAACAATCAAAAGGTTTTTTTAAACTTTCCCAACCCCAATATACAATTCTACAATTCCCATATTTTTACAAATTTTGCTCCTTTTTGCTGTGATCAATTTATCTCGTGATTTTCTTTTCTTTTTTAAAAAAAAAAATTTTATGTATTTCCTCCGATATAAAAAGATTTCTCTACCCGGGGCCCATAGGTTTCAAAAATGTGTTTTTAATAAAAAAAGACACATATGGAAGTTCCACGGGGGATAACCCTATCGGAGAAAGTTTAATTGATATATCCAATGCAGATTTTTTTTTTATTTTGAACTTCATTAACTTTCAAAAATTAATCGTCCCTTTTGCATCCTATAGCCCGACTGAAATTTCACCAACCCCTTTTTTTTCTGCAGTCCCCCTATTAAAAAAATAAAATTTCGATCTTCTTTTTTGAAATTGGTATCCCCCTTTTGATAAATCTCCGATTATCGTTCTGAAATTTTATTCCTACCCCGAACCATTTTTTTTTTTTGACGGCCATTCCAAAATTTCCCTAGAATCATTTTTTGCCATTATTTGGTCTACGCCCAACTTCGAAAATTTTTCCAGTTTCTGCGATTATTATCAACATTAGACATCCTATGCGCGTTTTAACCGTCTTTCCACATTATCACTATTCTGCGAACCCCGTTTTTTAAATTTTTAAAAATATTTTTCTTCAAATTTAGCTAAGATTTCCAAAAGGTTTAAAGTGTTTTGGGATTTCCAAAACTCCCCCATAGTCCTGGACTTGTGGTTTGAGTTTTAACAAAAATGTGATCTACCAAGTCCGCCTACGACATCCTTTGTTCTAAACCCTTGTGTATTTTTTAAAAAACGTAAAAAAACCGTTGGTTCCAGATTCCTTTCCCCGCTGGGAGGGGATAAAACCTCGCTTCTAAGTATTTCTTAAATTTTTTATAGCGGGAATGCTTTTGCCCCCTTCTGCTTTTTTCTGCGCCGGGAAAACCGTGGCGGTATCCCACCAACACTGATCCCAATATCTGATACCCAACGGGCCCTTCCCCCGGGGATGACCTTTTAAATAAGCACAAAGATAAATCACTAGGTATTTCTAGTAAATTTTTTTGATTCTCTATGGCCTCCCGGGAAATTCCCTCAAGTTCTCTTTACCCGGAAAAACACATTTCTGGTAAAATACCAAAAACCCCCGAAATTTTCCCCCCCCCCGGGTTTATAATAAATTAAATCTGTTCGGGCGCCATTTTGATATGGTCGATTTTTGGCGACTTTTATCTTGGGGTGTCAGCGTGAGTTAGAGGTGTGGGGGTTTTCCCCAAAGGAATCGACATTTTAAATTTTTAATATGACTTTATTAAGAGTTTAACTTAAATTTCTAATATATTGGACAACTTATATTAATTGAGAATAAACCAAAACACGTAGCCGTATCTAAAACGGATCGCGAAACTTGGATTACTTATCTAAATAATTACATTATCCACCTACTTTCAATTCTAATAATATTACGAATTCAGATAGCAAATAATCTGTCCTACCTTGAATTACGCAACGGTTCAATCACTTTCAGATAGGTTGTTAGGCACGCGTGCAATAGTATGCACCTCGTAGTAACGGTTAGGTATCCGTGAATCTTTGGTAGGCTGTGAAATTACACTTCTATCTTTTCCAAACAGAACTTTCTCTAAATTGCCATCCCGCTTACTAAAACTTCTGTTCGTTTAAAGGCTATCTTATTTGCATCTACACTTGCATTTCACTTCTTGGATTTGGGTTGGAAAAGATTTGCATTAATCTTGGCCGTCAAAGAACCCAGAGGTTATGTTACAGAAGAGACGCGTGAGCCCGTCACAACCTTAAGTTACTTGGCAAAATCTATATTCACATAATACCAGTATATTTCATAATTTTTATATATTATCTATCACTTTTAAATTGCAACTAATTTTCATATATACACCTCATCTGGTTCTTCTGCAAAACTTCCCCTCAGTCGTGCAGCGCCTTTAATGTTATTGTTAGTATCCTATCTACGCCGCGTTTTACTGAACCAGATGTACATTAATATGAAACAATACAATAATATATATATACACATTAAACAATTACAAACATTTTTCAATAAATTATTAAAACAAATAACTAAAGGAATTGTCGCATCTCAGCGAAGTCATACATCGAAGTAAACAAATGCATAATTACAATTGTTTTCTCCATCAATTGAGAAAAATTTTACAAGTCAAAAGTTCAAAAAATGTACACTCATTGTGAGACATAGCCATCCTGTGATGACTATGTCTGGGGTGATTCGCGTAAGCTAGAGGTGTGGGATTATCTAAATGATTAGACATTATGTAATTCTTAACACAACTTTTATTAAGAATAACTTAAATTACTTAATTCTAAATAACAACTTTCTTAAAGTGAGAATAAGCCAACGATTAAACCTTATATTCAAGTCAGATCGCGCAACTAGAACATTTATCTTAATTATATTAATTTAACTGTCTAATCTAACTTCCTATACAAAATATTACCTTTTATAGAGTCACCTTCCTTCCTAGGTTGAAGAAATTCCTATTATGTTAATTTTAGATGAGAAGACTCAGGCTTTCTTAATCCTTATTATAAGTTAAGGCAATGAGCGTATCCTTCTTCCAAATCTGTAGGATGTCTAACCTTTATTCCAAACAATTCGGCACTAAGTTATCTCTAGACTTGCCGCTATATCTCATCAAACCTTCTATCCTTTTAAAGTATATCTCATTTGCATATTCGATCCGTTTCTCTTCTTGGTATTGGGTTGGAAAAGTTTCGCCATTAATCGTGGCCGTCAAAGAACTTAGGAGTTATGTTAGAAGAAGAACGCGAGAGACGTCACAATTGTAGTGTCAACTTTTGCTTGGATTATAATTTTTAAATACCGCCCCCGAGACTTCCTTCTCTGCAATGATTCTTCCGACCACTTGTTGGAAAGAATATAAAGTGAAACTATACAACCTGATTTTTATGGCTTGGGGCAGCTCCTACTCGAACCGTCCATATATACATTCACAAACCTCCCTATCACTGGTTTCAATATAATTTCTATCGCTTTCTGAAAATTGGGAGCCGTCCCTGATAAGCCAAATGGCATACGCCGAAATGCATAGGTGCTATTTTTTATTAGGAACGTGGTCTTAACAATATCACTGGGGTTTACTGCCATTTGAAGGTACACACTTCTTAGATCAAGAGATGGCATTATTGTCGTATAGGGGATATTCGTTATTAAATCATCTATTAATTGTAAGGGATAGCGTGAATACTTCGTGACCGAATTAAGTTTCCTATAGTCAACCGCAAATCTGTATGCTTCCGGATTATCCAGTGGTAACCCATTATTTTTTTTACCTAACACAACAGGTGACGCGTACGGTGATTGAATCGGAATTATGGTTCCCTCCGACAACATTTTCTGTACATGATTATCGAGTATCGCTTGTTTCACCCTATCACAGTGGTACGGCCTAGAAACAACAGTTGGCTCATCTCCCGTATCAATTTCTTGATATAATACCTGAGTAAGCCCTCGTTTATCTGAAAACAATCCCTTAAAATTATTAAACAATTTTTGTAACTCCTGTTTTTCTTTTTCCTCCAACTTTGTCTTAGAAAGATCTATTTCTAATTTTCCTTCCTAAACCTTTTTAACCACTGTATCTATTTGCGAATCGGGAATCTCCAACGATTTTCGATCAAAGTCCAAAATAATCTTTGATCCACTTATGAAATCCACCCCGAGAATACATGGGTATTATAAATCTGTCAACACGTGAAACAACCAAGGTTTTTCAAACTCCCTAATTCGAATATTCAATTCTACAATTCCTATACTTTGACATTTCACTCCTTGTGTCGTGATCCCCAGAGCACGTAATTTTTTTTTACTTGCTTATAAAAAAAAATATTTTTTATATATTTCCTCAGATATAAATGATTTCTCCACTCCAGTGTCCCATAATGCTTTCGTAAATGTTTCATTTAATAAAATAGGAACATATGGAAGTTCCACTGGAGACATACATATCGCAGAAAGTTTAATCGATATATCCGCTGCCGAGTTCTTTTGATTACTTTGAACTTCATTAACTTTCAAAACATTCAATCGTCCCCTTTGCATCCTATCGCCTCGACTGAAGTTTCACTTGAACCCCTATTTCTGCAGTCCCCTCTATTAAAATCATCATTTCGGTCTCCCTTTCTAAATTGGTATCCCCTATCGTTGAATCTGTGGTCATCGTTCTGAAATCTATTCCTACTATCGAACCACTGTTTTCCTTGACGGCCATTCTCGTAGTTACCCCTATAATCATTTCTGCCATTATTTGGTCTACGCCCAACTTCAGAATTTCTCCAGTTTCTGCGATTATCATCAACATTAGACATCCTATGCTCGTTTTGACTCCGTCTTTCCACATTATCACTATTCTGCGAACCTCGTTTTAATTTATTAGAATACCTCTCGTCAAATTTAGCTAAGATCTCCAAAAGTTGCACCGTGTTTTGTGGATTTCAGACCTCCTCGTAGTCTTGAAGTTGTGGTTCGAGTCTAACAAGAATATAATTTATCAAGTCTGCCTGTGACATACCTAGTTCTAATTTTTGGTGCAATTTTAATTAATCGTAAACAAAATCCGTTCGCTCCTGATTCCTAACCTGCTGAGAGGCATACAACCTCGTCTCCAAATCTTTCTCATTTCTTTTGGCGGGGAGTGTTTTTGATAATTCTGCTTTTAGCTGCGCGAAATCCGCAGCGGTATCCTGCACTAACATTGATCCGAATATCTGATACCAATCTCGGGACCTTCCCCGGAGATGACCTTTCAAATAAGCACATGCTAAATCACTAGGTATTTCTAGTAATTTATTTGATTGTCTATGGCCTCCAGGAATTCCATCACGTTCTCCGACCCGGAAAAGCACATTTCTGGTAAAATACCAAACCCACTCGAGCTTCCTACCCCGGGGTCATATAAATTAAATTTCGTTGGGTGCGAAGGTGATATGGCCCCCCTTTGGTGACCATATCTTTGATTGTCAGCGTGAGCTAGAGGTGTGAGGTTCTCTGAATAAACAGACATTTTAAATTCTTAATATGACTTTATTAAGAATATAACTTAAACGTCTAATAATTCAGATAAATTTAAATTTGTGAGAATCTAGAATGAACGAACACACAACCGAATCCTGTAACTTAGACCACTTTCTCTAAATAATTATATTATCCACCTACTCTCACTTGTAATAATATTACAAGTTATAATATCAGATAATCAGTCTTACCTTAATCCAAAATTAACTTCAAGCTTTATATGGAAACGTCTGGGCGCGCGTGCAATGGTATGCACCTTGTATTAATGGCTGGGTTTCTAGGTAACTTTACAATAGGCTGTCAATTCACGCTTGTATCTCCTCCAAACATAATATTCATCAAATTGCCATCCTAGTTACTGAAACTTCTGTTCTTTTTAAAGCTATATTATTTGCATTTTTTATTCGCATTTTGCTTCTTGGGCTTTGGTTGGAAAAGAGTTGCCATTAATCTAGCCATCAAAGAACCCAGAGGTTACGTTAAAGAAAAGACGCGTGAGCCCGACACAAACTCAATAAATAGAATAATGAATGACTTGAGTAACATCACACATCTTGAATATTCTATCCCTGAATAAATCAGATGATAATGCAACAATTGATAACGATGTTAATGATGAAGATGGATGTACCTTAACTTATCTTCAGTAATTAAGTATTATTCCTAATGAAGTAATTTTAGAGTACTTCTTACTTATTTAGACTTTTATCAATAAATATGTATTTAATTTTTTAATTTTCATCACGATTCAAATACTTTATCTATATGTATACTGAAAACCGTACCGTTTGCCAATATTTTCAGGGATTATCATACTATATAGTAATAAATCTTATTTTGGGGGGGAAATATTTTAATGTGCTCTTTTTAATAATATACAAATAAACACAAATATTATTCTTCCCAAAACTTTTTACCCTAAAAGTATACATGTCCATGAAAATATTTGATCCTCTTTTGAAGGTCTCATAGCTTTAGTTTATTTCATGGCAGTTATGAAGGTCTCCTACGCCCCTTACAATCTGAAGCAGTCATGGTGGGTTTTTTTCTTTTTTTGTCTCAGACGAAATCAACTAGCTTTTTTGACCATGTTGCTTGCTATAGAGGGCTATACAGTTCCTTTTCTCAAAAAATTCTTTTAGAAACATAGTTACAGTAAAAATAATTTATTTTTTATATTTAGATTATATTATTAAAC
The DNA here is from genome assembly GCA_019973955.1 of Trichonephila inaurata madagascariensis. Lineage (NCBI taxonomy): Eukaryota > Metazoa > Arthropoda > Arachnida > Araneae > Nephilidae > Trichonephila > Trichonephila inaurata. The sequence continues at coordinate 12,245 of BMAV01000380.1, forward strand.
CGATTTTGTAAGTAAAAAGTTAGTTTGAGCAGCCATTATTTTACAATTTTAAAAATCTAGGAATTTTCGAAGTTTTTCAAACTTTTATAAAACGCTCAACTTTTAAAATTTTTAGCCATTTTAAGTGATTTATGTTTCTTGGATTATTTTGAACAAAGATAGTATGAATTTGAAAATTTGTTCCTTTGCTGACTTTTAGTAATTATTTTTCTAGATAAACCTAGAAAAAACACGAAAATTTTAAAATATTAATTTTAGCATTTTTTTAAAAAAAATAACTAGACACCTCAGACCTAAATCCATTCTAACTTTTATTGAACATACATTTGGGAATATATACAAAAAAATTTCAAGACTCTATCCTAAACAGAAAGAAAAGACTTAGGGATTAGAAAATAATTATATCTAAAAAATTAAAAAAGTCTGAGAAAAACACATTTAAAGTTTCTAAAGGCATAAAACAAAAACTTATCATGCCCGTAAAGCTCTAACTTTTAATACCTTATTTTTCATTGTATTTTTTCTACATTAAAACACTACTTCAATTAAATATGACTGAAAACATTTTTTAAAATTCAAAATAAATTTTTGCATAATATTGAAGCATTTGTTATGATGACAGGTAATTTAGCTTAATATTAACAGAATATTTTTACAAAAGTTTTGAAATACAAAGCATTTATGTACACAATAATAAGTCTACTAAATTAAGCTAAAAATTGCCAGGTTTGTACATAAAATTGAATTTTTTTTTAGTTTTGAATTGGGGCAGTTTAGCAAGTTTGAGTATTTGTTGCACGATTTTAAAATACTATAATATTTGTATGTTTACTATAATAAAGTCTGGTTCATCATGGTAATATTCGGTTTTATCTGCAATTCTTGTATTCAGAATACTTGTATTAGGAAGTCTAATTGCAGTGTCATCTGAGGGCGTTTTTAGAATCATCGATTTAAGTAGTATTCCATCTCTTTGAAATATTGTTTCTCATCGCAACCTTGTGACGTCTCTCGCGTCCTTCTTCTAACATAACTCCTAAGTTCTTTGACGGCCACGATTAATGGCAAAACTTTTCCAACCCAATACCGAGAAGAGAAACGGATCGAATATGCAAATGAGATATACTTTAAAAGGATAGAAGCTTTGATGAGATATAGCGGCAAGCCTAGAGATAACTTAGTGTGGAATCTTTAGGAACAGGTGTTAGTCGTCCTATAGCTCTGGAAGAAGGATACGTTCATCTCAATTAAAATATAATAAAGATTAAGAAAGTCTGAATCTTCTCATCTAAAATTACGTAATAGGTATTACTTCAACCTATGAAGGAAGGTGACTCTATAAAGGTAATATTTTGTATAAGTTAGATTAGACTGTTTATTAAATATAATTAAGATAAGTGATCTAGTTACGCGATCTGACTTGAATATAAGGTTTAATTGGGTGTTAACTCTCACTTTAAGAAAGTTGTTAATTAGAATTAAGTAATTTAAGTTATTCTTAATAAAAGTTGTGTTAAGAATTACATAATGTCTCATCATTTAGATAATCCCACACCTCTAGCTTACGCGGATCCTACTAGACATAGTCATCACAGGATGGCTATGTCGCAATGCTCTCGAACTACTTTAATTCTGGGTTAGGTAATGCAGGTGGATGTAACGTATTACCTGAAATGTACTTTCAGGGTCAGAGAACATTTTAGAGTTCCTAGAAACAATAGAAAACCAAATACAGTTACTTGAAATCCCAAGTAATCTGTCATGTCTCTTAAAAAGTCATCTCAGGGAAGGGCTCAAGATTGGTACTCAATATTTGGATCGGTGTTGAGTGCAAAAATACAGCCACGGATTTCGCGCAGCTCAAGGCTGAATTAGCGAAGGCTTTTCCCACGGTCAAAAATAAAGAAAGAATTACAAGCTAAATTTTTGCTTCACAGCAAGGAAAGAAATCAGGAACCCACTGATTTGTATATGATTTATTAAAATTAAGAAACATTTAGAACTAGGAATGTCCCAAGCAGAGTGGTGGATCATATTTTAGTTCGACTCGAACCACAGATCCAGGACTATGTGGAAGTGCGCAATCCGCAGAACTCGGTACAACTTTTGGAAGTCTTAGCTAAATTCGAAGAGAGGTATTCTTGCAAATTAAAAAGGGGTTCACAGAATGATAATGTAGAAAGACGAGGTCAGAACGCGCATAGGATGCCTAATTTTGATGCTAATGGTAGAAACTGGAGAAATTCTGAAGTTGGACGTAGACCAAATAATAGTAGAAATGATTTTTATGAGAATAGCCGTCAAAGTAATAGGGGGTTCGAGAGGAATAGATTTCAGAATAGTGATCAGAGATTCAACAACAGGGGTTATCAATTTCGAAATGAGCGAAATGATAATTTTAATAGAGGGGACCGTAGAAACAGAGGTTCAGTGAAAATTTCAGTCAGGCGATAGGGTCACCAAAGGGACGATTAAATATTGTAAAGGAGAGTTAAAGATCAACCTCAAAAGTATCAGAAACGCCAATTAAGCTTTTCTCCGATATGTATATCACCCGTAGAACTTCCCCGCGTTCCTATTTTATTAAATAACACATTTTGAAAGCACTATGGGACACCGGGCAGATAAATCATTTATATCGGAAGAAGTATATAGAAAATATTTTTTTATAAGCAAATTAAAAAATCATGAGCAGGTAATAACAGCACAGGGTGCGAAATGCCAAAACATGGGGATTGTGGAATTGAATATTCGCATCAGAGATTTTGTTAGACCTTGGTCATTTCATGTGTTGACAATTTGGAACCCATGTATTCTCGGTATTGATTTTATAAATTGGATCAAAAGATTATTTTAGATTTTGATCGAAAATCGTTTAATTCCCGATTCTCAAATAAATAAGTTGGTTGGAACCAATTAAAGGGAAAAGGTCGGGAATAGATTTATCTAAAACAAAATTGGGGAGGTGGAAAAGCAAAAAACTACAAAAATTTGTTTAGTAGTTTTGGGGTTTTATTCTCAGTCCAAACCAGGTCTTACTCATGTTTTATACCATGAAATTGACACGGAGATAACCCACCAGTAGCCACCAAGGCCATATATAAATTTTACACGACCGGACGAAAACAAGCAATAGTGATTTTCACATACAAAAATATTTACAAGGAAGGAAACGATTGTTCCAATTAAGAATACACGTACGCGTCACCAGTTGTGTTATGCAGAAAAATAATGGGTTACTACCAGATAATCAGAAGCATATAGATTTGCAGTAGACTATAAAAAACTAAATTCGATTACAAAATATCCGCGATACCCTTTACCGTTAATAGATGATTTAATAACGAACATCCATATACAACAATAATGTCATCTCTCTTGATCCTAAGAAGTGGGTACTTTTCAAATGGCAGTAAACCCAGTGATATTGTTAAGACCGCATTTGGTAAAAGTGGCACTTATGCTTTCAAGCGGATTAACCATTCGGTTTATCAGGAGCAGCTCCCAATTTTCAAAGGCAATTGACATAATCCTAAAACCGGTGATAGGGAGGTTTTGTGAGTGTTTCATGGATGATGTAATTATCTCATCTCCATCATTCACTCACCATGTTGAGCATTTAAGGAAGTTTTTCGTTGTTACAAGATGCAGGATTGACATTAAATAAAGAAAAAATGCAAATTTGGGTGCGATCAATTGAAGTATTTAGGATTAATTATTAGTAAGAAGGAATTAAAACGGATGAGACAAAGGTTCGAGCCATACTAGAGATGAAACCTCCCGTAACTCAAAGAAGGTGTCAAGTTTTTTAGGTATGTCCCAGTGGTACGCGAGAAATTTATTAAAGTATTCGGATCTTTGTGAGCCACTTTATAATCTTAAACGAAAATTAAAAATTTGTGTCTGGTCCAATGAAGCACAAAGGCATTCGAAGAGGTCAAGGCGGCGGTAACAAAAGGCGCCAGTTTTAAAATACCATTTTTCAGGAGCCATTCGAGTTGTTACAGACGCCAGTTCATTCGGTTTAGGAGCAGTGCTTAATCAACAAAACAGACCCTTTATATTTGCATCACGTACACTGAACAACGCAGAGAGGAATTATACGGTAACCGAAAGAGAATGTCACAACAGTAGTATGGGCGTTGAAGACAGAATTCAGAACACATATTTAGGAATATTGCCCATTAAAGTAATAACGGATCACGCGCTGCCTTAACACGCCTAACACATGGCAAAATTTGTCAGTAGGATGATTAGATGGGCACTCAAATTATGAAATTTAATATAGAATGGGAACATAGACAGAACTCAAAATGCAGTGGCTGACATACTTTCAAGGAATCCCGTGGAAAGTATAGTGGGAAGAAAAAAGTTAATTGTGCATAATCAGGGTTAGTACTTACTTCGCGGGAACAATTAATAACAGAACAGAAAAATGACCCAGAAATTAGGTCATATCTATAGATATTTAGAAAACCGAGGAAGATAACTCGGTTAATGCAACGATATGTGAGAATTGGTCCCACGATTTCCGTCTAATTGAAGGATTGTTATTTTTATGCGAAACACACGCAACGTCGTTAGGTGAAATGCGTGTATATACATTCAAAATCTTTAGGGGCCAAATAATGAGAGAATTTCACGACAGGCCAATTGCTGGACACTTAGGAAGATTTAAAACGTATCATAAAATTCGGGACATTTGTTATTTCCCGTACATGAGAAAATTCATTGATCAATATGTCTCTACATGCCATATGTGCCAAGTTAATAACTATAAAAACGCGTTACCAGCACAACAAATTTAAAATCAATTATATCAATTATCCAAATGAGATAGTGACGTTGGAATTTGTTAGGCCCGTATCCTATATCGAGAATAAAAGACGCGTAATCGCTATATTTTAGTAATAACCGATAATTTCAGCAAATGGGCTGAAATTATACCTCTTAAAAAGGCCTCATCTCGTATAATAGCGGATATTTTTTGATAACTTTATATCGCGTTATGGAGCTCCAATAAAATTAATAAGTGATAATGGTCCCCAATTTATATCAGAAATTTTTGAGCACTTAAGTGAAAGATTAGGCATAAGGCATGTGAAGACTGTTGCATATAGACCACAAGCAAATCGGACTGAAAGTGTTAATCGAGATATAGTACAAATGATTGCAAATTATGTTAATGATCAACACGATACCTAAGATCAATTCTTACGTGAGTTTGCTTACGCTATTCGTACGGCGGTGAATGAAACAACGGGAAAATCACCTGCTGAATTATTTTTAGGTCGAAAATTGATTACCCCATTTCAAAAATTAGTTATGAATTCGGAAAGTTCAAAATTCAAAATACAAAAAATAGAGAGGTTATTCAGGGAAGCTAGACTAAATACGAAAATTAAACAGGAAAGGTGGGAAAGATATTATAATAGACGTAGAAAAGATATAAAAATTAAGGTAAATGATTGGGTCTTATTAGAAACACACCCTTTAAGTTCAGCAGCTAACAAAGTCTGCGCTAAATTTAAACAAAAATTTGAAGGACCTTATAGAGTATTGAGAAGTAGAAATAACAATAATATTGTAAATATGGAAATCGGAAAAGATTAACGGTTAACGTGGATCAAATAAGAATATATCGTCATAGGAAATGTGACGAGGTCGAGTTAAGATTAGGTATCCCGGAATAGTATAAGATCACGTCAGGAAACTAGTACTTCCGGAAAAAAGTACATCAAGGATTAAATGAGTCACACTATGGGAAGAAAAACCTGCGGTGGAGACGTAAGTTAGAGGCAAAAAGGGATTAGTCGCCAATCAAAACAATATAAAAATACAGATGGGACCCATAAACGCAGATCACTGGTCAGATCGCTTTCTGGATTCATTTGGAAATGACAGGGAAAAGAGTAAAATGACAAAGGGTTCCAATAAGGAATAAAGAGATCAGGAGAGTCATTGGCAAAAGTGGACCACAGAAATGGCACAAAAGGACACAATAATAAAGACTTAGCTTTTTCATCCAGTACTATTTCTAGAAGTAGAAGAAGAGTAAGAAAGAAGACAACTGAGTTCAAGATGGACCAAGATGCAGCTTACGTCCACGCCAAAGAAACGAAAAGAGTCCCGACCGGCCAAGGACGCGACAGGAAAACAAGGAAAAGCCGACAAGGAGATTACAAGCCCTACAGCAATAAAGAATTCCAGTGCAACCGAATGAGAAGAGGAAAAGAACAATGGTAGCACACCTCATCATTGGACGTCATGGTGGGAGACCGAATATAAAAAATCCAGGTTGTATTGTTTCATTTTTATGATCTTCAACAAGTGGTCGGAAAAATTATTGCAAAGAAAGAGTCTCGGGCGGTGTTTGAGATTATAAGCCAAGCAAAGTTAACACTACAATGAGTGTATATTTATTTTTGAACTTTTGACTTGTTAAAATTTTCTTTTGGAAAAACAATTGTAGTACTGTTGTTTGCTTCGATGTATGACTTCGTGAGGGTCACGACAATTCCTTTGGTTATTTGTTGTAATGGTTTATTGAAAAATGTTTGTAATTGTATAATATGTGTATATATATATGTTGTTGAATTGTTCCGTATTATAGAGGCATCTGGTTCAGGGGAAACGCGGGCGTAGTCAGGGCACTAACAATAATAATAACGGCGCTGCGCATCATTGGGAAGTTTTGGAACCAGATGTGGGGATGAAGATGAAAATTTATTGTGATTTACAAATAATATATAATGCATAAAAATTGTAAAACTTATTGGTATTATGTAAACATAGATTGGAAACAGTGACTCAGAGAGTTTTCATTTCAGGGAGACAGACCCTGAAAATTGTAGAAATAGATGATAAGTAACTTCAACACGGAAAAAATGGAGCAGAAAATCCAGCTCCATATGAAATGATGATACAGATGCAAAGTTTGGGTCTGCGCACCCAGGAAAATTTTTAGAAAATTTAAGTGTATAGTTACTTTAAGAGTATATATGTAAAAAGTGAGAGTGGGCAAGAATTAAACAGTAATTATTAATGTTGGCCTAGTTAATGGAGTAAAATTTATTGTCACGAGTTTAAATTTAAAATTAAGTTGAATATTAAATTTAATTCTAGGATGAGTAATGAAATTAAAGTCAAGATAAATATTGGAAATTATAAAAGTTAAAATGAGGGGATTTAAAGATTAAATTTAAATAAAACTTAGAAAGCGAAGATTCAGGAAATAAAAATTTAGGCACGTAATTTATTAAGGGCATTGAGAACCCATAAGTAAATCACGTTTTTCTTCTTGGAAGTTTGTGACGTCTCTCGCGTCCTTCAACTCTAACATAACTCTAAGTTCTTTGACGGCCAAGATTAATGGCTTAAAACTTTTCCAACCCCAATACCAAGAAGAAACGGATCGAATATGCAAATGAGATATACTTTAAAAAGGATAGAAGCTTTGATGAGATATGGCAGCAAGCCTAGAGATAACTTAGTGTGGAATCGTAGGAACAGGTGTTGAGTCGTCCTATATGAAAAGCTCTGGAAGAAAGAGGATACGTTCATCTCAATTAAAATATAATAAAGATTAAGAAAGTCTGAATCTTCTCATCTAAAATTACATGTAGGTATTACTTCAACTTATGAAGGAAGGTGACTCTAAAAAAGTAATATTTTGTATAAGAAGTTAAGATTAGACTGTTAATTAAATATAATTAAGATAAGTGATCTAGTTGCGCGATCTGACTTGAATATAAAGGTTTTAATTGGGTGTTAACTCTCACTTTAAGAAGTTGTTGTAATTAGAATTAAGTAATTTAAGTTATTCTTAATAAAAGTTGTGTTAAAATTACATAATGTCTCATCATTTAGATAATCCCACACCTATAACTTACGCGGATCCTACTAGACATAGTCATCACAGGATGGCTATGTCGCAACCTGAGAACGATTTATCCATGGCATTTTCTCAACAGGAAAAAATTGATGATAAAGCTTCTAAGTTATATAAACTATTTTTTAAAACAAAGATTGGTCTTTAAATTAACCTGAATTAAGTAACTATGACAACTCAAAAAACTCAAAACATAATCAAGTGGAAATGATTTTAGTAATGAAAATTGAAATTAATAACCATTTCACATTTAAAGAGTTCACATTGTACTGAAAAATATTTCTAATTACTTTAAGAGTGCTTTAAAATGAAACCGAAACCAAAACCTAAGCTCAGAAAACTTCAAATATTTGAAAAACTAATTTGTTATCGGATCTGAAATTTGGTGGCAAGCTGCCCAATGATATGGGTCACAAGGATTTTTGGTATTTTTGAGATTTGTAGGGTATTGTATAGCCTTTTAACATTAAATAGAGTCTCAAAGTTCTAACATGATATAGAAATTAGGGGAAGGTACCTGTCCAGAAGCAATTGTCCTCTCTTGATCAGGGTCCGAGATTAAAAGGACCAGCACCAATAGCACGTTTGAGTGAAATTCTGTTTAATGAGACGCAAATGAATCTTATCCCACCTTTCTACAATTTTCTTTTTTTTAGTTGTTATAAAAATTTCGTTCATACATGTCGGCTTATGGGGACGTTCTATTGATAAATACAAAACGAATTTTTGGTTGGCATGGGAAAGAAATCTCGTTTCGAAGCGGATTTTCTGACGGCGAGCCGCTATTTGCCTACCTCTGCATACATTGTATTTGGGATTACCTTGGTAGACACATCACCGCTTAAATTACCCATCAAGGTCGTTATAAGAGCTGGAATAAGTGTTGCCAAGCGTTCTGCTCTTCGCTTTCCATTTCGGTATCTAATAACTTATGGAAAGTCAATGCATTGTAGTTCGGGGAGGAATTAGAAACCATTTTTGTGTGTGTAATATTTCTACCACATTTTTTCACATAAAACCATGACGTATTGCTTTCTCCAAGAATGGACTTTTCTGCCTAGAATGCCTTTTTTTTTATTTTAAGTCCTATTTGTGTTAAATTTAGGCAAATTTCTGTATCCTATTCAATAAAAAACTTTTTAGTGCACATTTCTTTTGTACCTTGACTTTTGGAGCACATTGCGCGTGCACCACACGCACGATACAGTAGTACCTCCTACAAGGGACACTTCCATTTAAGGGAAAATTCTTTTATCCCCCGGTCCCTTTGAATAGGGGGTTTAATGTATTTTAACAATAATAATGTTCTTTGTCAAGCTGCTAGCAAACATAATGATCTGCTTGCAAAATGTCTCAATGCATTTGTGACAGATCTATTCGCGTACCTTCCTCTAACACTCTTTGGAAATTTTTGGGCTATCAATTCGCGTTATTCACAACCAACCCTTCTGAAGAAGAATCGTGATTTGCAAATTAAGTTTACTATATATAGTCGAGGTTTTCTAACTAGAATAGAATAGAAGTGGATGTAAACCAGAAGTCAGGTGAGATTGTTATGATGACATTAAGGAAATTCTGAAAAACCATTGGGGAAAAAATTTAAAAAAAAAGATTTATCATTGAGATTAAATTAAAATTAGATTAAATTGGATAATGGATTAGATCCTATATAAAGTAAGGATCGAGTCTGATAGTCCTCTAATCATTCGTGCATTTCGTCGTTATCCCACTTCTGCGGTTGGCACCGAGACATTTTCTTACTGTTATAAACTGAATTTGTGTCGTTATATTGTGTGATCAATAAACAGATTGATTGGATCATGGCTAGTGTTTCCTCCCACATATCTATTAAAAGAGAAATAGGACTTCACACATTGAATATCATTTAGTGGATAACAAAGACTGTTGATTTTATACCACAAAGTTGCGTTCAGCATTGCTTTAAAAGCTTTGAAGTTCCTGTTTCGTGTGTTCTCAGGAAAATATATTCATGAAAATAACTTATTTGAATTTGTCAAAATCAGTGGCAGTTTTTATAAATGTAAGAATATTTTGAAATCGATGAAGACAACAATGACACAAAATTTTTTATTTCAACTACAGTGGTTGATGTGTGCTTTAACAAAAATAACTTAGAAAGTAGTGATGAAAACGAAGAAGAGCTCGGCGAAAAGTGTGGCTAGAGAAACTAAGCAGATGCATCAAAACACATCTCCCAATTTATAAACATGATAACTCTTAGTAGCAGTGAAGGACATAAGATAATCAGTGATTTTAATATCTACGTGGAGAAAAATATTTGCACGAAATAACTTTCAAACCTGTGTAATGAATTATTTTCAATAAATTTCTGGGAGTGCAAACCTCTGTTGTTCATTTCATATACTTTTCTGCAATAGTTAAATTTTTTAAATTAAAAAAAAATTCACATTTTTCGTTAAATTCAAATTAACATTTGTGATCATGTTACTTTATTTAA
>BMAV01000381.1:8280-24420 GCA_019973955.1 Trichonephila inaurata madagascariensis
TAAGTCGCTCACGAGAAACTGTTTTATTAACATTTTATTTAGTCATAAAGTAAACTAGCCATACCCGTCCTCTTCTCTAGGTATTTCATGATGATATATGGTTATATACTGTTCATATATAAATCATTAAACGTTAGATTGTATTGAAAAAACTTTTTTTAAATCTTCAACTCTTGATTTGAAAAAGGCAGGACTTTCTAAAATTGAAGTAATTATCTCTTACGATCCCGTTATCCCCCTTCCCCAAAGTGAAATTCCACAAAATAGTTTTTAGTTGAACTCTACACAACAAATAAACGTACTTGCTAAATTTCAAGTTTATTCAAAATAGTTCAAAAACGGAAATTTTTTATCAATAAGCCCGGTAACACCTCCTTGAAAGTCGATTTCAGAAAGAACCCTTCTCAACAGATTTCCGCTCAAGAAACTCACATATCAAATTTCACTACTCTAAGTCTAGTAGTTCGAAAACGTGATATTTTTTTATCAGTTCTCCCCAGTAACTCCCTAAAAACCCACAAGACTCGATTTCCGTAAAAAATGTTCTTAGCGAAATTCTATTCAACGAAGTAAACATGTTTATCAAATTTGAAATATGTAGGTCTAGTTAAAAAACAGGAATTTTGTGAAAGGATTTTAAAATGGTTAGCTGACCGATATCTAATAAGTTCCGAAGGTTATATGCTACTTACATGTTATACCGTCGACCAATTTCGTCAGATCAGAAGATGTTGCCAAATGCCGCATTATGCAGCCAATAATAGAAATCGTTCCCGAGCATGTTCGTACACAATAATAATAAAGATGACATCATTTAGCGACATTTTTTTAATTGGCGATGTCTTCTTATTTGGCGAAATTGGTCGATGGTATAATATGCAAGTACCAGATTTTACGAGTGTCGCTATACTGTAGAAAAAAGTATATATTTCTTTCATTCTGTGACTTTTTTTTCACAAAAACAAGAAGTAGTATAATTTCAAAATCAAAGAATAAGCTTGTGTTTAAATTTTCCCCCTGATAGATCTCTTGTATATTAATGCATTATAAGGAAAACATATATAATCAATGCATCAGACGTATAAATCTGTGGTATCGCCAAAGCCTTAACTTATATCTGTCACCACGGTTGTTTTAATTTTCGTCAAAACTCCTATTATACGAGTAAGAACCGAGTTATTTAATGTTGATACAAATGTATTTGCATATTATATCATCGACTATGTTCGCCAAACAAAAAGACATCGCCAATTCCCACACATAAAAAATGTCACCAAATGCTATCATCATTATTACTATGTTTGAACAGTCGCAGGCTCAATTTTCCACTATTGGGTGCATATTGTGGCACTTGGTTACGACTTCCGATTTGACGAAATTTGCCTACAGAATAATACGTACCGATATCAGTGCTCGAGTTCTTAACGTGACTTTAAATAATTTGCAAAAAGTAGTTTCAAAACTCCATTTCATTTTTAATCGCCAAAAGACTTAGAGCTGTCACATCTTTGGAGACACAACCTATTCTATTTATTTTTCAACATGTTGCCACAATCTGAATGCAAAATAATTTTTGGTAATGAATATCAGTATCGAAACAAATAAAATAAATTCTATTTGAATGTAAACAATAAAATATAAAATAATAAAACAGTACACATATTAGTATAAAAAAAGAAATAGTAATATATTTAAAAAATTTTATAATCTTAAATACTGTAATACCTCGAGTTACGCGAATCCGGAGTTAACGCGGTTTTCAAATCTCGTTAATTCGTCTTTAGTTGATAGTGGGATTGAAAAAGTTGTGGATCTTGCCAGGCAAATAAATGTAGAAGTGTATATTGATGACGTTCAAGAACAACTGGATTCCCACAATCAAGAGTTGACAATGGACGAGCTCATAGAAATGCATGAGCAAAAGCAAGACATTGAAGAACTTGAATCTTCAGCCCTAGTTCAATCAGAAGATAGAATGACGGTTGGGAATTTGACAGATGAACTCAATTTAATTGAAAATGGTTACAAATTTTAGAAAATGCAGACTTCAACGATGAGTGTATTTTTTCAACAAAACAAGGTATAAAAAAATTATTAACATGCTACAAGGAAATTTTGCGAAAGAAAAAATGATTTGAGTCGGCAGGTAAATTTGTTCACTTGAATCCTATTTTAGCCCCCACCTTTATTTACCGCCAATTTGGTGAAATAAAAGTCCAACACAGAAGAATAAGCCGTTTGCGCAAATTGGCCTTTGCTAGAGGTGTGGGCTAAAATAGGAATTTACCATTTGTTTAATTTTATTAAACATTCTACACTAAGATAACTACTTGTAAAACAAAATAATCTACCTGTTAGATTTTATGGCACCTTCAATATCATAATAACGTTGGCTTACGATTTTGTATTTGTGTATTTGTGTGTTACCTAATATTTTACTAAACATTTTTTTTTTTTCTAAATTATAATTTTCTTTCGTCTCCGGCCCCAACTAAAAATAAATTATATGTATTGATTTGCGAAATTATACCCCGACTTAGGCAGGTATCACTCAGTCCCTCCTATAGTATAAGTTCGGAGTAGTACTGTATTCAAAAATATATTTGTTGAAGTTAAGTTGACACAATTATTTTAACGGGCTACAATTAATAGTTGTCTGCTCTTTAACGTTATAAAAGACACGCACAGTCTGAATTTTAAATTAAAATTTTCTACAAAAAACTTCAGCCAAAATGTGAAAAAATTTGAGCAGAATTTCCTTTTTTAGTGGCGATTTCAATTGTTGAATGCCAAAATTGGCGACTTCTAACGATTAACACGTCACTCGACGCCTGGATGACATGCCGCCCCTGTATTGTCCACCAAGTTGGAGACCATTAATAAAACGGGCTCTAACCAAAAAAGACCGTGACATTCAAGACAAAAGCTGTGCAGCCAATACGCGGAAGTGAAATGGTAATTTATGAGCAGCGAGGTGATTCGGTATCCCACGCAGCAGTGGAGGAAAGACTTAACGAAGGGTGGATGTAAACGATTTGTCAACGAGGTTAATGCCACGAATTGGTACGTGCGTCAGTGAGGTGAGATAAGGTTAAGAAAGAATTCGATTTTCTCTCGGAAAGAAAAGACTTTGACTTTTTATTCAACCTCTTTGAACTCCCACTTGGTAAAACAAATGAGCTTATCGGAAAATTATGTACTTTTAGTTGTTAGAATTTATCACTTTCTTTGCGGTTCTCTGACAGTGTTTTCCAAAAACATATAAATCTCTTCAATTTTACTTCTTTTGTGTCTTTTGATCCGTGATAAATTTCGTCAAGATTAGTAACATCCTTAACCGCATTTAAGAATGACAAAGGACATTTGGATCAAACTGGCATAAAGCTGACTAAATTCATGATGGTCACATGACAACGGCAATCACGTGTTTCCCATTGAATAATAATTGACATACTAGTTGTTCAACATGTAAAGTTTAGACATTAAAATTTTAACATTTAAAATTTGATGATTGGGTAAAGAGTTCCCGTGTTAAAAATATATATTCTTCAAACAGTTTTCAAAATTAAAAAATTTTTACATTATACGAATACTTTTAAACTAAGTGCATTTTGTTTGACTATGTACATTATTATATCGTTGACAAATATGTACTTTTTAAAAGAAAGTTTCTGCAAAAAGCAAAAGTTGGCAACAGTAAAGCACATGAACTAATAGGCTGGAAACGCGTGATTACAGTTGTGATATAATTATGACGTCGAATTAATTTATGAACCAATTGGCTGAAAACACGTGTCTGAGTTATCATGTGACTATGACGTCACATGAATTTAGTCCATAGAGAGCACGAAGCCAGGCATGGCAGTATGCAAGATATATGCCAAATTCTGGTTTATACCAGTTGCTAATAATATGGAAAGGTGGCGCTGTTATTAAATAACAGGGCATTTACCGATTGTTAAAATTACAAATGTGAGCACTATTTCTAAATATCGCCAATCCGTTGAAGCGTTTAGTTTAAATTTAATACTATATAATAGTTTGGCAATCTCTTCTAGTATATACTCCAAAAATTAGCTTCGCCAAGTGACTACCTATTCTACACTTTAACCATCTTTTCTTTATATTGTACTATTCAGAGTTGTTGGTTATAGGAATCATGAAATCAAATACGGTAACAAATAAAAAATAAGCAAAATTTTCGATCATGTCGGTTCTTAATATTTTGCAATTTGGTAAAGTTGATGAAACTTTGGAACTCTCTCTATTTTGATATCGCGGTACACTATTCATTTTTGGTGTCATTTTAAAATCATGCCAAATAAATATTCGATGACCAATCTAATGCTATTGTATTGTAATGTCATCAGTCTAAATTGGTGAAATTTTGCAACTTTTTGGCAGATAAAAGTACCGATAACAAATTATAATCGAAACATCATTATAATTTAACTTTTTATCATTGCCTTTGTTATGAATTTTTGTTTTTGAATAATATTGCCAGTGTTCACATTGACGACAACTCGGAAAAGCAGTCGCCATTCCAGGGTTTCTATCAGCGGTGTTCCAATCCACTTTTGAATCAAGATCGATAAAAGGATATTGTTGCCACTCCTAATATGTTCGAAATTTCATGTTTGAAATTATTTAATGTTTGTTTTGTGTTTGTTTATTCACTTTTGAATCTGACAACAGAATTTTAGTTAAGTAAGTTTTGGAATATTCTAAATGTGTAGTTGCGTCTTACGTTAACCCGTTCAGGACCATGATCACATATATGTGATCACGCGTTTCTACCTCCAGGGCCCACGGTATCATATATGTGATTGCGCTTTCCCTTCTCTGAGGCCCGTGATAACACAGGTGTGGTCAGAGTTTGGAACGTTTTTATATTAATTTTTACAAGGCACTAATTGGCAGTTAAAGTCCGGGGTTTTTTTTTCGAATAATATTTAACAAAACTTTGAATTTCAATATGCGCTTTCGGCTCCAAGTTTTTTTTAATTAGATCCGGAATATTTATGAATGTAAGCAACTGCTTATGTTTAGATTTTTTGAGTGAGTCGGATAATTTTTCGAGAGAATAAAAAACGATACATTAGCTGTTATTTTAAAAAATATTTGTATCAGTTAGAACCGCATCAAGTTTATGCAAGAATAAAAAGTATTGTTTGATTTTTGACAGACAGTATTTTGTAAGTTTTGCGTCTATTTTATTTTAATCATCATGGAGAAAAGAATGAAAATATCAGTTTTTATTATTATTATATTATTAAAATGAAAACATTTTCTTTAAAATTCGCAATTGCTTTTTCTTTTAAATATAGCGAAAATGTTTGTACTGTATATTCAAATATTATCAGTTATAATAAAAAATAAATTTTAGCGCATTTGATTGCATTTAAGATTTTACATGAATTTTTAAATGAAATTTGGCTTAGCAAGGAAATTCGTCTGGTCCCGTGCGTTCGTATACTTTCGGAACACGTCTTGAAGGAGTTAAGAAAAGAAATGTATAGTTTATCTTTACGAAGCGTGTGCTCATACATTAGTTCTCTCATGGAAATAGCTTTATTAATTAATTGTTTTAAATAGCCTCATTTTTCCTGCGTGTCAAAGAAAAATAAAAGGAATACTATAACAGAAGTATAATTGTTTCTCGAGTCACAACACATACCTTAAAAGCAATGGAATGAACTTAATATCAGTCCGTTATTTGATTTCGCCATGGTATTAAGATCGCCATGATAGATATTTGATAGCCAGTATAAATGAATTATAAAGCTACCACCCAAACTTGGTGATAGCTTAGAACTATTTGGCGGAAATATCTACTGCGGATCAATATTAAATTAGTTCCGAATTTCTTATACGAATACGAATATTTCATATTTCACGAGTTCCTCTCTTTCTTTGAGTATTTAGCAAGAATGCAAGTTAGCATTATTGTGTTTGCCAATTCTTTGGGAAAATAGATATTTCTCTCATCCGATTATTCTGCTTTTAAAACGTAAGAAAAATTTAATTTAGATTATCTGAAGAAGAATATTTGCAAAAAATTCTAAACATATTCAATCGGATATTCTAATTCAAACGAGAGAAAGAATTCGGAATACATTGAGAAAAAAATGCTACAAAAGAAAAAAAGATAAATAGTTCCATAGAGGATGCCAGTTAAGACCTCATCAGATAAAATACTTGGATTGGAAAAAAAATTGCTGCCAAATCTAGAATTATATTAGCGTTCATTTTTGAAAGTATTACAGTTTAATCTTTTTTTCAAGTAGAAAATATGTAATAGGTGAGTAAATATATGTAGAAAACATTTTTATCTTTCCTTTTGTGTGTATTCTTTTTATAAGTACTTTTCTTTTTTGTTATAACCTATGTTTCTAGGATTTTTTGCAGTTTATTGAAACTGAAACCTCGTTTATTTAACACACGTCAGCCTTGGAATCTGGCAGGTTAGAACTTTTTGTTAAACTTTCCTAGACATCTCTATTATCTTTATTCACAATAAATTGAAGTAAAAATAACTAAGCTTTGAAGGATTTTAAACCGCAAGAAAAGTATAATGGTCCCCTCCTGTTTGCCCTTGGTTTTTGTTGCTCACTCTGTGTGATCATAAAGTTTAAAAATTAAAAAAAAATTCTGGAAATGTATGTACAAATGGATTTGCAATGATTCTCGATTGATGATGCGGATATCAGAAGTCTCGTTTATGTTGGTGAAAAATACGAAAAACAATCCTGTAAGAGATACAATAATTACCTGGAATAATTATGTGCCACTACAACATAAATTAAATAGTGTGAAACATATGTGTTGCTCATATTTTTAACACACAACTAGAGAAGGAAATTACATATTTTTACCGTCTTTTCACCTTTATTGGATTTCGGATATAACAAATCATACAAAGGCAATTTCGTAAGAACTACAACACAATAATAAATGAAGAAAACGCGTGAATAACGCACATTTTATACACACAAAAATAAAAAAGGATATCTAAATATAGTACAGTTAAACCTGTTTTTATGCGGTAGATAGAGACCACATAAAAAATTCGCACAAAAAAATATTCGAAAATTACATAAATACTTACATATAACAATTTTCTCGACATACTACAAAAAAACTTTTTTTATGCGGTGGAGAGGGACCGCATAAAAACGCCGCACTTAAAAAAATATGTCAATTATTTACAAAATTTATGAGAAAGTATTTCCAAACAAAATAAATAATTCAATTCCACATGGAAACATATGAAAAACATTTAATTTCTCATTTTATACATGGATAAATTTTCAAAATACTCAAACATAATTCACTGCTACTAATCGTAATCCAAAGCGCGCATCCTCATGGGATGAATTAGTTTAAAATAGGTTTCGTCGCGCGCGCGCTTGAAGATACAATTTCAATTGTTTATTTTTTGGAACCCTAAAGTAAGTGATAAGTTTTTGTGACGACGGTCAGTTGCTTGCGAACGTTACGATAACCAGATATGCATGATCGAAGATATATATATATATTTTGGGAATTTCAAACTCCTTTCAGAATAGTATCTATTTTAAGAAAATTCTTTCTCGATTTGTTGAAAAGCTGGATCCCATCATATATTGTATCCGCTGTCAAAGAATCCGGTTCTTCATGTCCGTCTTCATAATCTATCGAATTATTGATGTCACTCAGTGTGTGGCGTAACGGAAAATATTAGGGCCCCCGGCAAAGTCAGGTTTTGGGCCGCAATCCCTAATACGTACTAAACGTCAGTCAGGCTCTGGGGTCCCCCTAGAATCCTACCCCCACCCCCTTGCGATGCGGGGCTGTACATTACGCTACTGATGTTACTGTCCTTGAAAATTTCGTCTTCAATTAAGCGCTAGTGCGTTGTCGAGAAACTGTTTAGAAACAATAAACAGAACGTCTTGAAGTGTAATGTATATGCTACCGTTATATATAAAGCGTGAAAACCGTTATTTTATAGAATAACTATGTATTTCATGAAATAACTAAATTAGTCAAATAAAGTATATAAAATTATTGAATTCTACGATTTAACTAAATATTCTGTAGAATAACGATTACTTGATCTCGTTAAAGTATGAAATACGACGCTCGTGAAAGTTCTTTGAACCGGTTCTAGGTGCTTTGGAAAGATTTTTCCGATTAAGCGTGATAAAACATTTGTACTCAAGATATCAGTTCGCTATATGTCAGCGAGAATTAATTTCCATTGAAGTTCCAAATATTGACACAAAGCTTCGATCTCTTGCAACAGCTCAAAGTTGCGGTATGGGACATGGATTTAAAAAATGCTCGTGTAAAAAAAAATGTGTAATACTAAATAGTGTGCTTGTTTCAAAAATAATAAGCAGTTCAATCCAAAGTGTCATCACAGCAATCCTTGCTATAATAAATAATGAAAAGTAAAATAAAAGTATGTCATAAAATTTTAATTAATATTTTCTTACATTTTTGTTTTAAAAAGTTTACTCAATGTTTTTATGAAGCAACAGTTTTTCTTTTCAGCATGTATTTTTGTTGATAATATTTAAATATAATCCATCTTTGCAACATATTTTTTTCCTCCTTTCTGTTTAATTCATTTTTTAGCAATATGAGCAATAATAAACTATATCATCTGCAAAAAGGTCAAAATATATTTTTCTAGAGATTTTAGCTATTTATGATCAATTAATTTATAAAATATCTTTGAAATTATATATTTTTCACTTTCACGGTCTATCCTTAGTTATTTCCCAGAGCACCTAGTTATTACATAGAATAACTTGATAAAGTAGGAAATTTTATATCTATTGTATACTGTGACTGACTTGTCTAGTTATTTCATGGGATACCTAGGTAAAGTATGAAATTTTTCATCAATTATATACTTTTAACTGACTTGAAATGACTTCATGAAATATTTATATAGTAATTCTATGAAATAACTGAATTATGCACTTTAACGGTAACATATATACATTAATAGAAAACATTACAGGGGTGCCACAACCGTTAAAATTCATACACTGCATAAAAAAAAAGATCGCAAAAAAAAAAAAAAAATCGCTCAAAACAAATCGCATAAAAAAGGACCGCACAAAACCAGGTTCTACAGTATTGAGACACTCCACGTGTGTTCTTCCGCTGCAATAATACTCTCCTAGTAGGAAAATAGAGTTTTACAGGCAAAGTTCACTTCCCTGCATGAATTTCGAAACAATATTACTGCAACCATAAAAGATGTAACCAGGGTTACGAATTCGGTGACTTTATCGCTCTTGGAGACAAATGTGGTGAAAAATACGGTATTACCAAGGAATCACCCAGAAGACTCTAGGATTAATCCTTCTAGAAATTCATATCTCCCTCTGACTATATAAAGGGTCTTTGTAATAAAGATCGAATAAAATCAGAAGAAAGTTCGATCACGTGTGTGTTGACTGCGACAAGAGAGATACTTTATCTGTTTGAGTTCCTGCAAGAAGAACTATAGTGAGCCGTTTCTAGAACGTTCTGAAGCTTGTTTATAACAAGTGCAATTTGCACTGTTGAAAATAATCTATTATAGTATTTCTTTGTGTATACAGGGTGGTCCCGAATTTATGGTGCAAACTTAAAGAGTAGATACAGGACATTGCACCAATCATTTATTGTATAGGAATGTATGGGCACAAGTGACGCGGTGAGGTACAAACAGGGGAAATAAAAGGAAAGAGAAATGGAGTTATCGGTTGGTAGCGTTGGCAGTCGAGGGCAGTAGATGTCTAGCCGCCGTTCAACATCATGTATCTCAGCTCTACGAATGTATCATGCACAGTTTCCTGATCGAAGAATGCTGGATCACAGAATTTTTCAGCTATGCGCGCACTCACCCGAATGCCATGATTGGGGCGCGATGGATTGGTCGTGGAGGACTAGTCCTTTGGCCACCCCGATCTCCCGAGTTATCGAGCCTCGATTACTTTTTATGGAGACATCTAAAGAATCTTGTTTGTTCGACTCCACTTGACTCAGATGAGGATCTTGTTGCTCAAATATCCGAAACTGCTGCACGGGTGCGTAAAATATCTTGCATTTACGAACGTGTACGCCAATCTCTCCACTGACTCAGTCAAGCATGCATCGCTACTGGTGGACGCAATGTCGAACAGTTATTGTAATCATTACACTTGTCAACGACGCTTTGAATAAACACTTTGTCTTCCCTTTCGTCTCTTATTTTTTGTGTTCGTGACTCACCGCGTCATTTGCGACCATACATTCCTGCACAATAAATGCTAGTTTAAATGTCCTGCATCTATCCTTAAAGTTTGTACCATGAATTCGGGGCCCTCCTGTATGCATCGATTTGTCTTGTCCTTCTCTTCTTGTGTCCTGGTTCATTAATAAATCTATTATTCACATCATTGAAGTCGTCGGCTGCTCTTGCCGCGCGCAAGTTTGCAATCGTATGTATTTCAGCGACAATGTTTTCTCTCTCTCTCTCAATAAGTTAACTAAGAAATTCCTCACTATTTGTGACATTGTTCATTTTGCTTATTTGGACGTTTTACAGAAACCTATACTCTTTCCCGACTGAAATTTTACACTATTTTTTTAGTATCAAAAGCAAATAATTTATACTTTTTCACCGTAAATAGATATATAACACCCGTAAAACTGAGAATCCGACACTTTACACTTTAGTACACAATCTTTTTAAAGTCAGAGAATTCTAAGCTCAGACACAAACATTTCTTTCCCACGAGAATCGTTTAAAATACGATACAGGCAAGAGTGGTAATCATTTTGCAAAATTTTTTCATTACCCGTTTTTTTCCCCCTTGGAATACATTAGATGGCTTCACAGAACACTATTTCTCCGTGAACCACCCGTTGCCGCTGTACCAGTGAGGTCATAATCGAGAAATAGAGATCATCAAAAAAAAAGAAAAGACATGCATAACTTTTTCAATCAATTGCTGTGGCCATAGTAACTGAGTGGTTATGGTCACAAATTCGAGGCTGCCGTTGCTTATGTCGAATCGTGGACACTTGTCCTGGTACCACTAAAGATCCGCTGTACAGGAAGGCTAATTCGACGTAAAATTTGTCGAGAATCGAAGTCCTCAAGTTGGCGTGGTACAGAAGTTTGGAGAACGAGATGTGTGTGTCAAACACTTGAATATGATCAAAATTATAAGTTCCGTCACCAATAGCCTTCAAAGTGCGACGTTTATCTGTTAATGAATTGTGGATAACGGTGTTATATTATGGGTGAGTTAGTGAGTGACGTCACCCTATAAACTTACACGAAGGCTATTGGCGACAGACCTGTGACAGACAGATCGTAATTCTGAACCATGGTGAACTAACGAGGACGACACCTTAACTGGCTCTTCCTACTCCAAGTTATTGCACCAACCGTAAGACAACTGAGCCTCGACAGATTTAAGGTGCCTCGGCTTCCTCTATACGGTGGGTTTTCAGCGGCACTAGGCTTATGACACACCAACCAAGAGTCTGTGATTGATTGATTGATTAAATATTAACGTCGCACTGTTCACCTACACGAGTGCTTTTGGCGACGGACCACGTAATTTTGAACCATAGTCAAGTGACGTGGACGACACCTGAGCTGGCACCCTCCTCTCCTAACTACCACACCACACCAACGGGAGGACGTTTCAGCTCTCGACAGATTTAGCGTGCATCGCTGCCCTACACGGCGGGTCTTTAGTGGTACTGGGCTCGAACTCGTGACATGGCAAGCCACGATCCGATACCTATACCACTCGGCTACCGCGGCCACACCACGAGTCTGTGACCTTGACCTTAACCACTAGGTTACCACGCCCACGTGGTATATTTCAGAACCTAAGTCTTACATTATTTTACCAAATCAATCGAATTACAGTCGGACCTCTATATTACGAAGTCGATAAATTCCGGAAAAAAGTTCGCTGTATGGAAATTCGTTATATAGAGGTTCATCTTTTAATATACTCTTTATAAACCACACAAAACAAATTTTAAATTTATAAGCTCTATGTAGTGAAAAATTAATTATGAAGATGTTTCTAGTGAACTGGGCCATGGGGGTTACAGGTTGCACTTCTTGGATGAAACGTCTAGAACTCTTTTGCTCTCGGCGAATTAGGATCTAATGAAACCAGTTATAGATTTATGACCACCATAAAATGTGTGTTAAGAGAGAGAATAACTTCAAATGTTCTGATATTTTAAAAATAGTAAGGAAAAAGAATTGAATCACAAAAGAAAAAGTTCGTTATAAGGAAAATGCACTTCGCTATAGAGAGGTTATTTTACGATGAAATTAGCGAAATATTTAAGGATCCAGGAAAAAGTTCGCTATATATAGAAAAATTCGCAATATAGAGAATCGTTATATAGAGGTTCGACAGAGTAATTTCATTTTTAAATAATTCAGTGTTTCGATAAAAGGTGCATTTAATTTATGTGCATTTAATAAATTTGTCGCAGAATACCTTATGGATAGATTGAAAAAAAAGTACGAGTAGATTCTCCTTTTAATTTTTTTTTACCTATTATATAGCTCACAAATAAATTGATACCTATAAACCGATGTTTCACATTTTAATAAGCAAGTACACAACATCCCATAAATAAATATTCGAGATAAAACAAAAGTGAGAATTAAAGTTGTTAAATAGTTGATGAAAACGAATCGTATCTTCCAAGATATGACTATTATCGCTACACGTGTTATTTTTTATGACAGTGAGCTTAGCTTACTTAGAAGAACACACCCTCCTGAACTTCGCTCCTTGATGTAATTATTTATCCCTTTAAAATGATGAATGCATGATTCTGCCCATAGGTGGTTCCGGATAAGATTTTCTAGGAGTGGCGGGGAACACAACATATTGAGTAAAACTTTTATTATTATATGCATTATATCAAGGTACTCGTATTAGAAAATAGATTTGTGAACGTTTGCTACACCTTACATGAGGTGATAAATTTAAAGTCGAAAAGATTATTTAATTCTTGCTGTCGAATGCTAAAAAATAAGATAGTAGTTTGCAGCAATTTTTCTTGGAAAAATAATATTTTTGATAATGAAAACGATTTTTTTTTAAATCGTAAATACTTATAAATTTTAGTGTTTCAATTACAATGTAATTTTAATAAAATTCCTCATTAAGGTATCCGACTACGTTCGCGCGGAACCGTGGTTTTAAAAAGCGCATAAATGGATAGTTTTCATGATATTTAGTGTCGCTTAGATTACAATACATGTACAAAATTCTTTTATATATAAGGATATTTCGACAAAAAAAATTATTTAAATACAATATTTTGGAAAAAAAATTAACTTAGAAAAATCTTTTTTCAAAAAATGTTCTTTTTTTTATAAAAAATGCTTCTAAAATAATAATATTTCGCGCGCGCGCTAATATAAAGTAAGGACTTCTCCAGAGTCTGAACAAGGATTTTTGAAAAATTCACTTTATTTTCAGAGTTACCGCCAATTGAAATATATATACATATAATTATCTGCGTTTTTTTCTTAAAATTGCTCCCTTCTGTGGTCGTAAAATATGGATAAACCCACTTCTAAGTTATATATTTCAAAAATTCTAGTTGAGTCTCTTTACAGAGGTCTGAGTTATATACAGGCAAAATAATAGAAGCATTTTTCGCAAAAGGAGAATATTTTGAAAAGGGGTCATTCTATGTTCACTTTTTTCAAAATATTGTACTTAAATAATTTTGTATTGTAATACTATTCTTAAAACACTTTTATATACATTTTCAAATCTAAGTGATACTAAATATCATAAAAATATTATCTATTTATACGCTTTTGCAGAATCACGGTTCCAAACGTAGTCGGATACCTTAAACCAGAGGTGGGGTATTATGTACAAAATATCTTTAAATGGAATTCTTGAAAATTACCCTTTTCAAAACGTGTTGTCTTTATTAACATTATGAAATACATTATGAAAAAATTTTTGAGTTAATATATAATTTTTCTTAATACAATATGGCTCCTAAAGAATCATCAAAATCATACCTTAAATCAGTGGTCTTGAATTTTTGTCGATTGACGGAACTCATGGAAACTACATGATGAATCCGGGCGCCCCCTCGTGGCCGCGGTTGCTTACGGTCAAGGTAACGGACTCGTGGGTTGCGTATCATGAGTTCGAGCCTAGTACCGTGCAGAGGAGGCCGATGTACGTTGAATATGTAAAGGTTCAAATCTCCTCCCGTTGGTGTGGTGAGGACGTCGGGTGCGAGAGGGGGGGTCAAGCCCAGGTGTCGTCCTCGTCACTTGATCATTGTTCAAAATTACGAGGTCCGTCACCAAAATCTTTCGAGTAGCTGAATAGTGCTACTCGAGGGACTACTACTAATGTTACTTACTGTCCCGGGAACCCCCTCTCAAAAAGGCCTGAGGAGAATATATTTTAAAGTAATATTTATTGCATGTCAACATGCTATAAGTACTTAAGGTAATTTACGCATTGATTCTAAGTGCCACGCATCTTACGCACACTCTATGGGTCTTCTACCATTGTATCATGTTTAATAACTAGAATATATACATGCATTTTTTTTTACACAAACTATTATTACCAAATTACTACTAGGTCTATTGTACCTATGAGCAGTCGGACATCATATTCCACATTAAACTGCTTCTATATTTCATTTTTGCTGCCAAATATATGTTGAACAATATTTTTAATTTAATTACTTTGTTAACAGAATGACACTAAAATGCTTATAGCTATGAAAGAAATGCCTGCGTAATCTGTAAATTTGCTACCTAAAATTTAGGACTTGTTCTTGCCTTAAATTTGGATTTTAACGTCCAATCAGTTGATATATCAGTCAAAGTTGTTTTTTCTCCTTCATTAGCAGGCCTTCTTATTATCCATGTATGCTTGAAGCACGTGACTTTTACGAAATTTAAGATTTTATTTTGTCCATAAAGTATTTATATTTATTTTTTACAAGCAAACACTGTCTTTAAGAATTCAATCTTTCATAAAAATCAAAATTTTACTAAAATGTTGAAGTTCTGATTAATCAAATAACGAATGATCACTTGCGGAGCCTCTGGACATGTTTAAGAGAATCCATAGGGTTCCGCGGAACCCATGTTGTAGACCTCTGCCTTAAATCATTCTAAATATACCTGTGAAATTCCTGAGCTATATGACTGTATTTCTTATAAATTTATCTAACAATTTTTAATGCATGACAAAAGAGACTAAACAAAACTACCCCGTCCACTTTTCATATCGTCTATTGCAAAAGAGCTTGATAAAGAATGAATTAATTCTTTTACCGTATGTGCAAATGAATAGTTAACTTAAGGTGAAAGTTTCATTACATATTTATGTTCTGATATATAAAAAAAAACAGTTCAGTTTAATTTTAAAAAGTTAAGTATACAAGATTGGTTAGGTTTAAAAAATAAAAACTATTACTAACAAAGCGAAAGTTTCCAACAGGTGGCGTCCATATGTTCTCAGACTAAAACAAGTTCAAAAGATCTGTCAAAAGATCCGAACAAACTTGACAACAACAAACTTAAAGTGACAAATTTTGGAAAAATCATACAATAATTCTTTAAGATTCGAAAGAAAACTCAGGAATGAATTAAAATCCCCTTTATTCTTTATTTGTAATTGACAAATCTTTTCAAGAACCATCTGTGCAATTCTTGCAAAAATTCAAGTTTGTGTGTTGTTTAAGGTCGGTCAAATGCATTTTGCCAAGATATAAAAGCAATGAGTGATTTTTGAAATAGTTTGCAACAGATTCCTGAGGCACAGGTAATAATTTTAATTTGAATAAATTTAGTTGTATACAGGGAATTCTTTTTTAATTTGTAAAAACAACAATTAAAGTTAAAAGCATAACTATTTTAGTTTAATATACTATTTATCAGACACTTATTCTATGCATAAAATTTTAATACAATTATTACAGAAATTTTTTAAAGTAATTTTTCTTGAAACAAAAGCATGGATGCGGTCCTTTAATTTTAACATGTTTTATGTACATGTGAATTGTTATTTATGGCAATGAAAGTTACTTCATTTTGTAATATATATATATATATATATATATATATATATA
>BMAV01000381.1:24520-41322 GCA_019973955.1 Trichonephila inaurata madagascariensis
TTTTTTTCTTCTTTATTTTGAGCTAATTTTTATTATTTAATTATTTTAATTATACAATAGCTATAGTAGATAAAGTTGAAAATTCTCTTCCATATTAATATCGTTTGCTTTAATTCAATATATAATTGATATAACCAATTTTTTCCTGATTACTTAATTTATTTGCTGATATTATAATCTTCTATTGTTAAAAATATGTTATACTTAAGTTGGCATCTTTTATAATTCTAAATATATTAGAATCGTAGAATAGAATTGTAATGCGTAATCGAAGCTGGTTAACTTAATACGTATTTGATTATCATTCATCTGAACATCTTTTTGATCATTTGAGTGATCATTATGGTAAAAGGCGTCCGTGAAATAAACTTTGTCTATTATTCTCTAAAGTTTTAAATTATCCTTTTGTTTATACATTCGTGTACCGTTTTGAACAAGCCAAGGCTTTTAAAATAATACAAGTAATAAGACACAGTGGCCCTGAAAATTTTTCGTGCACTTGTAATTTTCTAGAAAATGTAATGTTTTCGACTAAAAAATTAAAACACCAGAAATAGCATGATATAAAATTCCTCGAATAATCTGAAACGTTAATGAAAAATATTAAATATCTTATTTGAGAGCTTACAATAAAACATTTCAAAAATTTATAACAGTTAAATGTTTTATTTGTATAATGAATATTAAAGAAAAATGAAAAACCAATATTTCATAGAAATTCGTCTTAATTATTAAAAAAATAAGTACAAACATCTCAGAGCTAATTCCTTGCACAGTTTTACTATTAACACAATTCACAACATGCTCTAAAAATATATACAGAGGCCCACAAAAGTGTTCGTACACTTGCAATTTTCTCGAATATTTAACGTTTTTGACTAATAAAAATTGAGACATCGGAATTGTAATTTTTCTTATAATATCTGCACAACTTGTTTTTATTTAAATAACGTAATCAATTTTTAAAACACACACATATATAGTATAACTATTATTTCAAAAAACTAATAACCAAAAAAGTACTAAAATTTTACGTCACAAAACTCTTCGAAAAAATGATTTCAAGATAGCTTTAAATATTGCATTTCTTTCTTAAATAAGCACTTAAAAAGATATTTGTAAAGCATCCACAGCAACTTCCAAATGTATTGGCAAATATTTCATCAGTTTTTTGTAATTTCTGCATCGATGTTCCTCCGTTCTTCTGTGATTATTGTTTTTACATCACATGTTTTCTTTATATGTCATGTTTTCTTACTTTAAGAGGATGGTGGATCTTCACAATGTCCAATTTTGGTGAAAATTGCGATTTTAATTTTTTTATACTAATGTCCCTCCTTATAATTCATTGAATAATTCTGTGAAAGAATTTTGTCAGTTTGATTAATAATTATTGAGTTATTGTTTTTTATTTTACAAAAATAAATGTTTTAAATGTTCTTTTTTAATTCATAAATTTTCCCATTTGATTGTTACGTAAAAGGCTCCTTGCGTTTCATATTATGTCATATCTCTTTGAATATTTCACAACTTATGAAAGCTGAAATAATTCACAAATTTGTGCGTTTTCTAAGAAATTTAACGGAACTAAGAAATTTTGTATTGTTTTGAATACCTTGAATGTGTAATAACTGGTGAAATATTTCATAGAATAAAGAATTTTTTTTCCTTCAAATTTTTTAATCTGGATTTAAAATGCATGCATAGATATATTTTGTTGTAGTTCACAAATATATAAAACAAAAATTATGTACATATCTTAAAAACTAATGCGCAAGGAACATTTTTAAAAATAGTTTTATATTTTAAATTTTTAAAAAAAAATTAGTTTATAATATATTTTTTAAATGTATATATTAAAATTGGGAAATATATATAATCATTTTCTATAGTGATTCTCCCATTTCTATTAATTAAGCCAACAATGTAAGAAATTAGTTTTAATGGCCCACCGTCCCCTTAAATTCAAATTCTCACTTAATATGCTCTACTGGGCTTAAATCAGGTAATTTAGGAGGTGTCTCAGAATGTGGGGACATTTATAGACACCAGCGGCGTACGTTGAGAGCAATGCGCTTGGAGGGGGTAATTATCTTGTTAAAAATTAAATCGGCTAATTAATTTGAAGTTGTTTTTTAAAATATATAATTAAAGTTCATGAGAGATTCTATAGATACTACAAAAAAAATACCAAATTACCAAATCCTGAAGCAAATTTACACACTCATACAAGAACAGCTCCACATCCATGCTACACTGTTCTAACTTCTTGGGATTTAAAAAATTCAACATTGATAGAAAATTAGTTGGGATGATAACAAATTCAACATTTTTGGTTCCGACGGGCACATAATATTTTGGATATGAAAAAATTATTAGAAATGATTCATTTTTCTTTCATATTCTTTAAACAAATATACTACTTTATTGTTGTAAATTTTTGAAAGGTTTTATGGTAAGTTCTTTCAAATAAATTCATTAATATTTTTCATTGAAGTTTCAGACTATTCGATTAATTTTATATCATGCTCTTTAAGGAATAAAAACTTTATTAAATTGATATTTCTTCATGTTGAGTTTTTGTTCGTATACTATTCTTCAAACCCTGTTTAAAAATAAATGTAGGGGTGGGAAATTTTTTGTAATATATGTTTTGTAAAATCGTGTACAGAATTAACTCTAATAAACGTAGTAATTTAAATTAAAATTCAAAATTGCATTTTTTGAATGCTTAAGAATATTTTTGATATTTAACGATAAAATATTAATAAAAAATCAAGTATCAGCAGCAGAAGGAAACACACGCACAGTTTCGTGTGGTATGTGGTACTTGTAAAAAAAAAGGAATTTGTAAAATATAGGTGTATTTAAAAACGCCTTAAGAATTTTTAATTTATTTAAAAATTTAAATTTTTTAAATATTTTGCAATAAATTTGAAATTTTTGTATACTATTATTACATAATATTTACTCCTATAAAATACGATTAAAACCTAATTCCACAAATAATAAAAATAAAAGAAATGTTAGATGGTACTATGTCGCCTTAAAACACATTATTTTGTTCTTAACTTATTGATCAATCGTGCGGATTTTATATCTTCCTTCTTACTGTTCTTAGATGTAAAGTATGGAATTGAATTTTATCCAAAGTTTTTTTCTGCTTTTTTTATTTAGTTGACGAAGAAATCTTAAGAAGTAAAATCAAGCAATTTAATTTAGTGTACTATTTTAAAAAAATAATGTTAAGATGATGTTCGAATAAATTGAAAATGAGAAATTTTTAAGATCAAATAATGGTTAGTCAAAAAATTAAATAAACAAAAATATAATCAATAATATCTGCGATACAACTGAGCATTTTTAAACTTCCAATACTTCAAGGGCACCGGGAATCAAAGAAATTCCTGTACAAATAGAGAACAAAATATTAAGAATGTTCTAAGAACAACAACAAAAAAATGACAAATGATCGTTTTACAAAAGAGTGTTGTAGGAAATCATGTTAATTAGATCTGCCTAGCGTTCCGTAATTATTATAAAATGCACGACGTAGGAAAGAATTGTAATTTAATAGTGTGAAAAATAGTTAATAAATTCGAATTTAAAATATCATGCAGTGCGGGGAAAAAACAAAAGAACTTTATTATTCCAGCAATAGAATTTGGAGGGAAAGCAATTTTACGGTAAAAAGACGAAGAATAATCATATACTGAAAACCGTTGGAAGGGCAAAGGGGTGAGTTATTTCAAGGCCTCTGGAGATTTTGCATGAGTTACAAAGTTGTCGATAGGAAAGAAAGAAAAGTGAAGAGACTGGCCCAGAGGATTAAAAGTAGAGTGAGCAAGGTCGCCCTTCCCCGAGTCATCTTCTATTATAACTCATCACTGACTTTCTTAGTATGAAAATATTTAGAAGAGGGAGGATTTATTCACGATGTTTTGGTGTTAGGTTTTGTTTGCTCTAAAATTTATATTACGGGCTTTAAGTCTTTTGCATCACGAAATATTCCTCCATATTTTGATGTCCGTGGTACCTAGTATTCAAGGTCATAGACTCGTGGCTGGCATGTCATGAGTTTAAGCCTAGTACTGCTGAATACCCGCCGTGTAGAGGGGGCGCTTCACGTTGAATCTGTCGAGGCATCATCAAACATCATCATCACTTGATCATGGTTCAAAATTACCCGGTCGTCACCCATAGCCCTCGTGTTGCTTTAAGTGCAACGTTTATGAACACTCATTTACTCACAAAGGAATTTTATCTACAAAATCTAGAGCCGGGGTGGACATTAAGTCGATTGCGATCGACCGGTGGACCACCATGTCATTTTGGGGTGACCACTTACAGTTTAGCAGTTAGTAATTATATACCAAAATATTCAAAATTGACTGACTACTCAAGATTGAAGACTATGTCTTCCATTAACTATAACTACAAGGACTAGCTTTAGATTAACATGTTTTATTTTTCTAATTCCTACTATTAGCTCACAATCTCTGTATATTTATTTATTTATATATATATATTTATTTATCTTGGTGGAATTTTCAATCGTTTATAAAATACATTTTAAAGAGCTCAATTGAGCTGAAATTTTATATGCAGCATTATTTTGGATGACAATACAATAATATAATAATAATTAATAAAAATGAATTGATTAAAACTAGTTATTTAAAGAATTACAAATACAACCACGTTGGCATCATGTTTGGCGACTTAGGGACCCTTTTGGCGACTTGTGTCAAAATTTGAAAAGGTTTTTTTCTCTCGTGCTAAAGTATTCAGTTGAACTGAAATTTATATACACGATTGTTTTGGATGACAATACGATACTTTAATGATGATGAATAAAAATTAATTACAACTTAATGTTGTGACTGTCCTATGTATATACATATTTATATTAATTGTAACTATTTAATAAAAAGTAGCTAAAATAAAATTTTTCGTTGTTGATCTAAGTAGGAATTGACTTAAATTTTTTTTTTATATTACTTGTTTAATGCATACTTGAATTATTTGATAATAAATACATTACTTGATATTAT
The DNA here is from genome assembly GCA_019973955.1 of Trichonephila inaurata madagascariensis. Classification (NCBI taxonomy): domain Eukaryota; kingdom Metazoa; phylum Arthropoda; class Arachnida; order Araneae; family Nephilidae; genus Trichonephila; species Trichonephila inaurata. Next base: position 29,575 of record BMAV01000381.1, read on the forward strand.
ATTTGCGTCTATCATTATAATGTTTGTATCTTGCATTTTGCTTTAAATGATGTTAAAGGTGTAAGTTTTTCTTATTGTAGTTATGTAGTTAAGTGCATATTGCGTATTTACTATTGTTATAATAAATATTGTGTATCTTTTTCTTCGCACACCGCACTTAAGCCCCTGAGTGGATCGAACTACCTAGAAAAAATTAGAAGTAGCTCTCTAACTCTGGAAAAGTCTGCCCACCCCTGATCTAGAGGAAGCAATTCACAGCGTTTCTTCGTTTTTTCTCATAAAACAATTTTAGGAAATAAACCTAAGCGCTTTGGAAGAAATAGAATAGGAAGAAAAGAATAAAATCGTACTAAATGCTTTAGTAAAAATAGTTTTGTTTAAATTTCTTGGTGTACTACCGTCGCATTTGGTGACTGTATATTAACGTCTAGGTGTCTAGTGTTCCCGTTAAAAATATAGATCTACTTAAGGTATCCGACTACGTTCGGAACCGTTATCTTACAAAAGCGTATAAATAAGTAATATTTATAAAATTTAGTGTCACATAGATTAGAAAACGTACATAAAATTGTTTTAAGAATATTATAACAATAAAAAATTATTTAAGTACAATATTTTGACAAAAAATGAACATAGAATGACAAACTTTCAAAACATTCTCCTTTTAGGAAAAATGCTTCTATTATAATAATATTTTGCCTGTATAAAGCTCAGACCTCTGTACAGAGGCTCAACTAGAATTTTTGAAATATATAACTTAGAAGTGGATTTATCTATATTTTACTACAACAGAAGGAAGAAATTTTTAGAAAAAAAACGCCGATAATTATTTTAATGGGTAGTAACTCTGAAAATAATGTGAATTTTTCAAAACTCCTAGTTCAGACTCTCTAGAGAAGTCTTTACTTTATATAAGCACAAAATATTATTATTATAGAAGCATTTTTTATAAAAGGAGAACGTTTTGAAAAAAGATTATTCTAAGTTAATTTTTTGCCAAAATATAGTATTTAAGTAATTTTTTGTCCTAATGTCCTTAAAACAATTTTATACATGTATTCTAATCTGACTCTAAATATCATGAAAATTATCCATTTATGCGCTTTTTTAAAATCACGATTACGAACGTAGTCGGATACCTTAACTTATACTTCTAAAACTGAGGGTTTGTAATCTAAATTTTTTAAGAAAAATAAATTTTATTTCTCACTGTTAGAATCTGATAATTTCAGTCTTCGAAAAATTAGAGTGAGTGAGTGAGTGTTTATGAACGTCTCACTTTAAAGCAACATGAGTGATATCGGCAGTAGATCTCGTAATTTTGAATCATGGGTACGCGATGAGGACGACACCGGTGTTGAGAGTCTCGAAGAGATAACCGGAGAAACATTACCAGACTTTTCAATAAGGTGTTCGGATTTTTTTTGTGCCTAAGATCTCATTTTCACTCCAGAATCAAATCCAATGTGAACAGTGCGTACTTCCTAAGCACACACACACACATACACAGTCTAAGAGAAAATACTTAATAAATATATAGATAGTAATAAATTTAACTTTTTTGTTCTCTTGTTTCCTTTTGTTTCAATGCTTTTCTTTTAAAAACTGCAGCATCTTAACTCGCTTTACATTCATCTGTAATTTTTCAAAACTAATTTATCCCGTGTGAACCAATGACCAAAATATCCTAGTGGTTCTAGTCCCGAACTCTTGGGGCCGCGGTAGCCGAGTGGTATAGGTATCGGACCGTGGCTTGCCTTGTCACAAGTTCGAGCCCAGTACCACTAAAGACCCGCCGTGTAGGGCAGCGATGCACGTTTAATCTGTCGAGAGCTGAAACGTCCTCCCGTTGGTGTGGTGTGGTAGTTAGGAGAGGGGGGTGCCAGCTCAGGCGTCGTCCACGTCACTTGACCATGGTTCAAAATTACGTGGTCCGTCGCCAAAAGCCCTCGTGTTGCTGAACAGTGCGACGTTGATATTCAATCAATCAATCAACCCGAACTCTTGGCCGGCGTGTCACAGGTTAGAGTCCTGGTGTCACTGAAAACCCGTAGGGGTTTAAAGGGCCGATGCACATTATATCTGTCGAGGCTCCAAGTCTTCCTGTTGGCAAAATTACGAGATTGATTGATTGATTATTAACGTCGCACTGTTTAGCTACACGAGGGCTTTTGGTGACGGACCACGTAATTTTGAACCATGGTCAAGTGACGTGGACGACACCTGAGCTGGCACCCCCCTCTCCTAACTACCACACCACACCAACGGGAGGACGTTTCAGCTCTCGACAGATTTAATGTGCATCGCTGCCCTACACGGCGGGTCTTTAGTGGTACTGGGCTCGAACCCGTGACAAGGCAAGCCACGGTCTGATACCTATACCACTCGGCTACCGCAGACGCAAAATTACGAGGTCCGTCATGTATTTAAAAAATGCTGGAATAATGTGTATACTTTATTCCTTCTCTTACCCTTTATATTTTCTTTTTTTTTTTTTTATTTTTGCTTCTTTTTTTTTATTTTGTTTTCCCATGCATAACGTACAGTTACCTTTTGTATTATGTTATTTTACTGACTTCTGCTGTTTAAAATGTAAACTTCTATTTTTCCCTATAAAGACTGGACGTGGGTTTGGTTGTTTCCCGAAGCATCGGTTTGTAGCTCTAAATGAGCTCGGTTCCCTTGGGCATTCTGCCAATAGCCTTCGTATTGCTTTACAATGCGACGTTAGTATAACTCTAGCTCTCATTTATTCACGTGTGGACCCAATTCTCTTTTAGGAGAATGTATGTTTTAGTAAATATCTTACTTTAAAAGAGATTTTCCAATATAAAATCTTAATGTTATACACTTTGAGGTAAAAAAAATTAGTACACGTTGATGAAGCTGTCTAATTGTGACAAAAATACGTAGATAACAGGAATATACACAAAAAAATTTAAGCGATTCCAATATCAAAACATTTGGCAGAGTCCTTCGATTCTTATAATATAAGGGAATCAATGAGGCATTAGTTCTCCACTGGATGCACATTGTTCCTCCAAATGATATATATTGACATAGTACACAGGTGGTGTCTCGAGGAATTTCTTATCAAATTGTGTCCTATTGTTTAGATAGCTTGGAAACATTCTATCATGGTTGTAGGTCTCTTCTCATTTCGGCCAATATGTGCTACATGAGAAAAAGATCAGGTGACTAATTTGTTCAACAAGACTGAAGATAATTCATAATAAGGTATCCCATGTGTAATAAAACATTATCTTGTGAAGAAGTAAATACTGGATGTGACACATAGGAACAGCTTCACAAAGAAAGGTAGAATTTCATCTGTGTACCTCTGTTCTGTAAGTGTGTCACAATTGATTCGCAAAGGATTCAGGATGCTAAAGAAAATGGTGCCCAAGACCTTAAGGTCCAATCGCGGGCCCATAAAGGGGCATGATGGTACGAGAAGGATCACTATATGACTTGGATGTCTACATTTAAGGCACAGTTACCCACGACACTCGTCACTAAAAGTTAAGATTCCATCTTGAACATGATGAGAAGCCGCCTGCATCCATCTTGAAATGGTTCCACTTTAGCCCTGCTGTTAGAAACAATTTTGCAAGAAATAGCGGTTTATGTTATGCAGGGTTACAGCTTGCATCCAAGTCAGAGGTCATATATATAAGAGGGCTGTAAATTAAGCAGTGGCGACATAATCAAGAAACTCGCAGAAGAGCGGGAAGGCGCAAATAATGTATGGTAGTGGCGAGGTGGCGCTGTTGATGATGATGTGTACAGTGCAAAAGACAGTCGATCTAGTAAGAAGAATAGCTGCTGGGTGGCATTACAGTGAAGATTTTATTTTCCTTTGCATTAAAGCATGTTTTCAAAAGGTGATCACTGGTCGTGGCTTAAAATCGAGATTGTCAGTGGCAAAATTGCAACAGAATGTTATCGAGGATTATTGGAATCCTGTAGCAAAAGTTCATTACTATATAGAATGGTTAAAGATGGCTCCCTGAATTAAAGTGTCAATCAAATAAATAACGTCTCCGAGGTTCACCATATCCACAGAACTTTTGACAGGAACTCAGCTTCTGCAGGTTATGCTGATTGTGGCATACGACGCAATCAATGCCTCTTTCCTACTGAGACGATGGCAGTGGGAATTCTTGGAACACTCTCCCTACTCACCTGACATGAGCCCTTGTGTCTTCAACGAGTTTTGGAGTTGATGGAACCTCTCTGAGGGCACTGATTTCATGGCGTTTCATATGTACGCCGCTCAGTAGGTGCTCCATCACTGACACCCACAATCAACAACTTCCCAATGGTCTCCAACGGCTTTGTGCTTTGTCTGCGATAAGACAGCGAGACTTTATCTTTCAGAGTTGGAACTGATCTAGAGAACCGTTTCTTGAGTTCTGTAAGGATATTTTATAACAAGTGAGTTTTTCATTACTGTAAATAATCTGTTTTAATATTTCTTTGTGTGTACACATTCATTTGTCTTCGTGCAGTCATTTGTTCGTCCTTTGTCTATTTATAAATTTGTCATTATTCAATTAATTGGAGTCATACGCTGTTTTCCCTTCACACAAATTTGCTACTATAAATTCAATAATTAACTTCCAGGAGGGGGACATCGTTAATTCGAAATTCCCCTGAAAGTTAAGGGCAAGCAACAATACGAATTACGACTGAAAGTAATCGTTTTTGGAGATTAAGCTACTAACTGAGATTCGGAACAATCTTAGTCATTCGACACAATATTCAGAATTTTGGATTCCGCTGTAGTAACTGAACTTTTAGCTGCGATACACACACACTATACTAAATTAAAAGTCGAAAACCTTATTTCAAAATCATTTGGATATTGACTGATAGCCGTCCCTGTATCCAACATTTGAGGAATTCGAAGGAGGCTGGTGACAGGGTCGGAATATTTATCTTAAGGTTGATTGACAAATTATCTGTGAACTTTGAATTCCATATTCAATGGATTCTGTCTCAAGTTGGAATTACGGTAACGAGATAGCAGATTCACTGGCAAAGGCTGCCTCGCTACACACTTCCTGACCTTTTACTTTTAGCGAAGTGTTCTTCGATAGTAAGATAAAAGCAAAGGGATCTCTGGAGAATTCCTCCTGAACATGTCTGGTATCCGCGAAAGCGCCCTGGTCGTGCCCTACCCTTTGAGAGTCATAGATGCCAGCAGATTTGCATATATAACTCGATTTGCCAGTGAACACTTAAAATCTCTCATCTTTGAACAGTGGCTAAAGGTTTTTAAAATCTGTACAAAGCGTTATGCTGCTCATGGCGATTCTTTCCGAAAAAGATCGATTTTTAAATCGATTCGAATCGTTACCTGATGAATCGATTCAAAAAAAAAATCGAGGTCCGAAAGATTGATTTTTTTTTCAAGTCTGCATTTACAATATAAATATAAATCCATTTTATGAAAAACTAGGAAGATACCATAATAAACGATCTCTTATGAGTAAAATCAGGGAATATTTTAGTTCAGGAAATTCGACAATTACAGTTATTTTTATTTCCATATCAAAGTACCAGGTATAAAATAAGACATTTATTTTCTAAATGTATTTGTTACATTAAAAAGTTTAGAAAATAGATAATATAGCTTATAGTTCCCAATGCTTAATATCTAAATTTTAAAAACAACAGTCTGTCAAGTCTACTGGGATCCAAGCGGTTTCACTCATCATCACTTTCATCATTCACAAGGAATAGATGATCCTACTATACTCATACACATAATGGCTATTGAGTGAACGTGATGATAAATTGAGTTTTTTTTTTCATGCCAGTAAATTAACCCTTTAACCACCAACACCGTAATATAACGGGTTTTAAAGATAGTATATACAACTAATTATAAATAATTTTATGATTTTTACCAAAACAGAAAAATTCGAATGTCGATTTTAGAGGATGAAATATCGATTCAGTGTTACATATCGATTTAAAAGATCGATTTTTTTTTTGTCGGAGAAATCGATTCTTCGATTAATCCTTCTCAGATCGCCATCCCTAGCTCAGGCAGCTCCTAAGCACATTTTATAGAGCTAAAATTTTAACTTGGACAAGGTGTTCTTAAAACCTCTTTTATTCTGGAATTTTTTGGAAGTATATAGACTGATGGAGTGTTGGTCCAGTCTTAGATAACCCAACTAGGAAATTGAAAAACGTCATTAAAAACCGATTCAAATAGTAGAATTTAATAAATGATATTTCTTTTAATATAAAGTTGAAGAAAAGAAGTTATTTGTGTTTGAAGATCTTGTCCTGAATGTCGTAGCTGCTTCAAACGAGTGGTCGTCATCGCGAATTCGTGGCTGGTCTTGTTTCTATCGTGTAATGGGTTCGAGTCTTATTGCCTCTGAAGATCCGCAGTGTAGAGATGCTGAAGCATGTTAGATATTCCTAGACTAAGTCCTCTCACTGAGTGTCAGTTCAAATGGCGTCTTCGTCATATAACTTTGGTACAAAACAACTGTCGCAAATATCCTTCGAGTAGCTACAACATGTGACGTTATTAAATGATTAATAAATTTCCTAAATATCTGCGACTAAACTCGGGATATATTTTTAAATAAAAAACATTCAATAATTGTGTAAGTTCTTACGTGAAGAAGGTATTGTGTGTGGGATATGTTTATAATGTTATGTGTGTATATAATTGTATTGTTACGTTTCATAAATATTTATAATTCAATAATAACACAATTCTCTCTTAAAGTGTAAATTTAAAATTCCGTAAAGAATAACTTTAAGAGAGACTAAAAGTCCTGATAAAAGTCTTGCACTTCAATAAACCTAAAGTCTTGCACTTCAATACTATGCTGCATCAGAATAAAAGACTACATTTAAATAAGGAACGTTTTTTAAGAAATCTCTTAGCTGTTCAAGACAATAATTTGGGAATGAAACAATTTATTAGTTATACTTCTTGAATGAAAGCAGTATAAAAAGAATTTATTCTAAATTTTTGAATAGAGTAATATCTATAAGTACACATGCAATCTCTCACAACGTGAAAATAAATACGTACTAATTATTCTTCAAAACCAATCTTTCAGACCTTTTTCTGAACAAATCTTTTATCATGCTGCCATCTGGTGCTGAAAGAATGAAATAATTGTGTTTCGCCAAAAACGCGAACATTTACTTAATGCTTACTTATCAATATCAGCCTTTCATTCCTTCAGTGGGTCGTTAAATGTGTACCAAGCTTGCTTCGAAACTAAACACTGGGGGTTTTCGCGAGACTGATCACCTGATCGGTACGTCTGCTCATGTACCTCAATGCTAAAGGACATGAAAACTGAGATGAGCACATTAGACTTTGACTCTCATGGGCTGTTGCGCCACTGAATTTGTACATCAAGTTTATCATTAGATTTATCATCATAAAAAAATGAAATAACCGTAGGGCACATTTGAATAAATTTTGCTTTTTTATCGTTAGACAGTTTATCAGTAGACAGAGATTCTCAATCAGTGACGCAATGAAGAATATTAGGCCCCTCCCCCCTGTTAAGTCAAGTTTTGTTTCCAAAGCCCAAATACATACTTGGTGTCAGTCAGGCATTGGGCCCCTTAGAATCCCGGACATCCCTGGGATGCGGGATGTACGTAACGCCACTGTTCTCAATATTTTTACTAAATACACTTCATATAAAATAGATAATTTCAAATTATAAATAACTGGTTTATAATGACAATATTTATTTTCTCAGATAATTTTTACTAAAATTTGAAGCATGTCTTAAAGTGCTCATATGTTGTATTAAAACAAATGTAACTGCTGAAACTCATTTGTGGATCTTCCGAAACCCATTCGAAATGTACTGTTATTCAATCTAAATGTTCATGATTTAAGAAACATGAAATAATAGAAAAAATTATTTATAGATATGGGAAATCATTTGAGTAATTTCAGTAACAAAGTTCGTTTCCTCTAACAAAAGAAGGTTTTACGGATTAAATTTTTAAACAAATATTTTATTATTATTTAAAAAATATTTTGGTCTGTTTATTAAAAATAAAGAGGCCTCACACATCTTGATTAATCATTTCATTACTTTCGAGGAATAATTATTTTTTAATAGAATACTCTGCAGTTTACTAATAAATTTAGTCCATCGAACATACTTGTTATGTTTTAGAAACGCCATTACAAATTTAAAATTATTTTGAAATAAAAATGCCAATGTGTATCTTTTTTAATTTGTGCATTTAAGTAAAAATAAGTACAACTGAAATAGTCTTCCTGTCTAATATAGAATATTTTAAAGAGGAATCAATATTATTTTTGTTTTTTAACATTTTGTTATATATATTTTCGCTATTTTAACTTTCGTTCAAATAAAAAATATTTGTAATAATTTTACATTTCCCCAAAGAAGTGTTTCTTAAGTTGCATATTGAAAATTAATTTATGAAATTACATTTAAAACTGTAGGATACCTTCTTCCTTTTTTTTTAGATATGTATTTTGCTAGTTTTTTCGTTAATTTAAAAAACTGAATGCAACGCAATTGTTGCTCTTTATCATCTTTTTAATTATTTTTTCAGTCCCATGATAGAAAATTTCAAAAATACAAATGAAAAATCTAATCAGAGTACTATAATTTTTCCATTTTTTTTTTTAATAATTTTGGGAATTTAAAATAAAACAGATGAAATGCAAAATAACTAAAAGAAAATTTTCTGTTTCTTCTCTAAGCATGCCAAAAAAAGCCAAGTTGGGATGAAACGGTTTGAGAGAATCGTAGAGGTTTCATCAACCCATCTGGACCCAGATAATTGTCCTTTTTGACAATTATCTAGATCACCATTTAACAGATATAAATAAAGTTAATAAATCATCTAATAAATAAAATAGATTTATATTTTTACACACACAGTTTAAACAAAGCCGCAATTTTGTTTCTAATTTCAAAGAAAAGCCATTTTGTACGTATATAATAACGTTTCCCAACCAGAATCCTTAAGAGCTTTGAAAGGGCCCAGAAGAAAAAATTATGTTTCGAAAATTCGTAATATGAATTAAAAGATTCGAGATAAAATATAATTCATAAAACAATGTAATATTAACAAAGATAATAAAATAACATAATAGAAAATCCAGAAAATTCACGATTAGAAAATAGCTTTATTTTGTGAAACCTGCTTTACAAAGAAAAGATAAAAGAATTCTACCCACAGAAAATTCTCGAATGAATTATCATTTAAACAGCTAATCTAATGAAAGTTATATTAGCACTGCCTTTTTAAGAAACATGAGGGCTATTGGCGTCGGACCTTGTCATTTTGAACCTAGGTCAAGTGACAAGGACGACACCTGAGCTGGCACACCCTCATCGAACTACCACATCACACTAACGGAGGACTTCAAGCCACAACAAATTTAACGTGCCAAATTTAACGTAAATCAACCCCTATGCAGGGGGGTCTTCAGTGGCACCATGACTCATACCCGTGACACTCCAGCTGCCAGCATAACCGTTAGTCTATTACTGCAGCAAAATAACTAATTTAACTAATAATCATTTCATTCTACAGTGAGTAATTGGTATCTTTGTGGACTTCCTTGGTTGTAAAATTGAACACTATTCTTTTCTAGTAAACAATATTTTCATGAGTATCTACAAGTAATGGCGGCTGTTTTGGTGAATAATATATAGTCGCGTGTAAATAAAACCCCTCTATAAAAATAAAATAAAAACTATTAATTTTCAATGTATTTAATTTATAAATATTTTTAGCTCTTTTATTTTACACCTTTTCTTTTAATATTCTCCCTTTGATGCTTGAAGTTGAATAAAATTATATAAATAGTAAATTTGTGCATGCGGAAGCCCAAATACTTCAAATTATGATTCATGGATTCTCAAGCCAAAAAAAAAAAGTTTAGGAACCTTTCGAAAGTTTTATTCAGTCAAATTGGTGAAATTGTTAGTAATTAAATCATTTATCAGAGAAGAAAAATACGCATCGACAAGATTCAGATTTCAGTATTATTCTTTAAACCAAAAAAAATTGGCGAAATGGATCTCAGATAGCAATATAAATTTTACATCATAAAGTGTAGTCAGAACGCACTGTGACATTTATATCGAGGGGAATTTTCAATTTACACAATAAACGCTATCTAAATATATAAAAGAGAACTTATTTTCAATTAAAATTTCCAACAATAAGCGTAACTTTTCAGAGAAAATATTGAAGCTCTGTATAGAATTGGAATTTCATTTACACTGAAGAAAAAAAAAACATTAAATATGAAATAAAAATATGTTAAATAAATTAATGCATTATAATTTTTATAAATGAGCATTTAATTCCTTAGGAAACTACCATTCGAAAAATGAAGTGTGATAATGATGAAGATGTTGTCGAGTTGGAAATGGACAGTATATTTTTCTCTAACTCTTCGCCAAATTAACATAATTTATTAAATGAGCATTAGTATATGTATATCATCCTTGATTAGTTTACCAATTTTCATTATAGTTTTGAAAATTAGTATAATTTTTATTGTCTCAAAAGTAACTAAATTAGAACGTCAGTAGTTTAATTAAAGTAAAACATGAGGAAAAGTAGTGGAGATTGTGTAGTAGCTACTTGATTCTTTGTGCGAGTACTCTTTTATGAAATCGCAATGGAAATCTCCTTTTTTAGCTTTTTTCCCAATCGACAATGAAGATAGTCGCTTATTTCACATAATTTTCAGCAGGGAAAAGCGTCTTGAGTGGTGTATTTGCAACAATCCTACCAGTTTTATTTCTTCGATATTGTTAGATCCTAAAACCACCGTCAGAGACCGCCACATGCCTCTAAGTGAGGTGAATTGTTTGTTACCGATTATCGAGGGTACTAAACATTTGAAGCTTTTATTTTGAAAATGTATTATTTATTCTCTTCTCGCGTATTTTATGGGCTAACTGATTGAACTAATTATAAGAGTGAGTTTTGAATGTACTTTAGTGGAAATGGAAACAGTGCTTTTTGTTTTCGTGTAAAGTTAAAAAACTAAATTTAACAGGAATTTTATATTTTCAATCGAAATTTTAAAAAACATCCAACCATTGATTTATTCACCATTCTTAGGTAATATTATTCTAAAAACATGAATCCCAAATTAATTCTTCAAAGTCTTCCGAATACAATACGCTTTCTATGTTTTTAATTTGTATCAATTTTTACTTTTTATTTATTTATTTTTCCTATTTGTAAGACGATTTCTACAAAATGTCTGCTGAAATTTGTCTTTTTGTGTTCCACAAACAATGGACCCAACAGCAATTTTTTCAAGTATTATCCTTGAAATTCTATGCTTATATAAATTTCTTAAGTCGTAAAACAATTCTTCACCCAATGAAATGTCCTGTTGGTCCACTAATTAGTTCCCATCCTTTCCGGGAATTGGAAAATTCCCATTCTTTTCTTAGAAGATAATGTTGATAAACAATCACTCTAATACAGTGTTTCTCGAACGTTCAATATTTCTGACTCAATTTTCTATTATATTATTCAATGTCCCCACCCCCCTTGCAATAACAATGTATTGAATGCAGTAATAATGTACTTTGATGCTAAAGCAACAATACGACCTTAATTATAAAATGTACAAATTATCATTAGTATAAGTTTTGTGTATGATAAGAGCCCATGGGAGTCGCTGGTAATAATTAAACTTGTTCTTAACTTAGTATCGATAAATTA
>BMAV01000381.1:41422-52374 GCA_019973955.1 Trichonephila inaurata madagascariensis
GCATCCCCCACGTAAGGGTATCATCCCCCCCCCCCCCTTCCTAAGGAGGCGCGCCCCAGAGTTTGAGAAACGATGCTCTTAACATATTATATATATCAATCACAAATGCCCATTAAAGTAACTGAGATTCTAAAATGTTTCTTTAGTCAAGAAAGTACAATTGATGTATCGTTCCGAGAGAAATGTTAAATTATTTATGATTTCAGAGCAAAAAAAAAAACAGATACGTATTTTCATACGTCATTCTCTTAATAATCTGCTCTTTTGACCTAAATACTTAATTAACAGTTTCCCCATAGGCAATAAAAGTAATTTATATTTATTCTTAACATATACAAATCACATTGGACAGTTTTAGATGCTATTTTAGGATCATCGAAGAAACTTTTTGGATACCCAAAGGAACGAAAGCTCTTTAGGGATTACTACCAATTTAACTTCTAGAATAAACGTGATTTTCATGAAGGATCGTTAAAAAAAAGAGAAAGAAATTGACCATAAATATGTATAAAAACAAAACAAAACGACATGAAGATTCTACGCATCAATTAATACGATCAGCTTCTCGGACCACTATAAGTATTATTCTTTGAAATTCGATATCAGTTATTAAGAACTGTTTATAATAGTGTTACTTTATAATCCTTTATCAGGCCGTGGTAAATATACTTACGACAAAATTAATCAATCTAATATCTTTATTAGTCATTTTCATCTGTCTAATTTGCTACTTATTGTAGTACTTCCAAACGTATTTCTTAAATTGGTTGTGTTTACTATGTACACTGATTTCTGTTTTAATAAATTTCCTTGGAAATAATATGTAGAAATTCTTTTTTTCATTATCATCACTTAAGAATATAAAGTATTTCGAATTCACTATTCCTTTTGAAGGTTGAGGTATTTACGAAATATATTTTAGAAATTTCATGTGGAGAGGAAACACGAGGTATACAAATGCTATTCAATAGAATACAGAGCTTGTGGTAAACATGTCCCCACTAACCTCAAAGGGATCTTAAAAATCAAAATAATTTTACCCGGTAATGGGTAAAAAATGGCCCGGTAAAGGGTTAAGCAGTTTTCATCACTGAAATTTTTTCTATATTTGTTCAATACGTTTTAAAGTCAAAAACTCGAAAGAAAATACCGAACAATCCAGAGAATAGCACGTCCTTTTAACTCAAAAAATTGGATTGAAAATGTACGGTAGCGTTATATGCCGGATATAAAAATGATAGCTTTAAAAATAAAGAAAATATGAGCCTAACAAAGTTACTTCATGATAAATACTGATATATGTTGTAGTTACTTATACCATAATCGACAGTAACATCAGATCATGATCCATGAAATTCATCGCCACTAAGGGCTGGATTTTTACGCTTGTCGTTAGACTTAGCTTTGAGCACCATGCAGATGACAATACAATTTTGCTCTTTTCCACCCAACCTCCTGGGTGTGCCCCTCAAAATTGGGGGACTCTCTTCCCCTTCCACCAACCTCACGAGAAAACTTGCGGCGTTCGACGACTTTTTAGAGTAACCCCATGCCGCGAAGACGCTATACATTGACAGACATCCATGCCTTCTCAAGGATTCGAACGCAGGACCTACGGCAACGCAGTCAACGTTACTAACCACTGTACCGTATATTTAAAACAAATTTTTTTTATGAACTTTCATCTCTAAATATGAAAAAAAAATCGCTCTATTCCTCTTTTATTATATCTTCAAGCACATCATCGAATTCAATTTCATTTTTTCACCATCACTATTTCTCTGATCCATGAATAAATAATCATTTTCCATTTCATGTCAAGTCCTAGATGTGCATTGTTTTTTGAGGATTTTTTTAATTAAGTCAGGTTTAAACTCATTCCATACTTTAATTATCCATTCGCATAATAATTCTGCACTTCAAAAGATAAGAGTATTTTGCATGTGCACATTTCAGGTTTTTTCGTTAAAAAAAAAATGTGCACGTTATACGACGATTACATCCAAAAATATCAAAAAATGAAGTTTGAAAGTATGGATGCATTAGATACTGGAATAAGAAATGTGACACACAGTGGCGTAACGGAGAATATTAGGGCCTCCTGCAAACTCAGGTTTTGGGCCCCAATCCCTGATAAGTACTTAGTGTCAATCAAGATTTGGGCTCCCTAGAGTCCTTGAGCCTCCCGCGGGGTAGCGGGGGGGGTGTACGTTACGCCACTGGTGACACATAAGAAACGATACTGCGGTCCAATAAATCATTGTACTAATCATCGTAAAGAACTTTTGGAATAACCTTAGCGCAAATCCCTCATGTGTAATTCGTCACTTAAAATGCGTCAAACAGCTTCTCTATCCAAGTCAACCAACTCACGTCTATCACTGCACGAACATTTAATCTTCAGTCACCTGAATCCCATCACGAACTTTGGCAATGTTTTGGTCTGAAATCACTCACATCACATCCTCTTCCTCATCTTCCACACTGTCCCCCTTACCCTGAAAACAGCTTATGCCATTCGAATACGCATGCAAGAGACAAAGTTTTATCTCAATAAACCTCAGTTAACCTTTGAAATGTTTCCGTAACTCATTTTTTAAGTTTCACAAGAAACTTGATGTTGATTCTCCACAAGAAACTTGATGTTGATTCTCCACAAGAAACTTGATGTTGATTCTATGTTAAGTTCTTACATTAGAGATTTTCCCACCGGAATACAGTTGTACGTGTTCTCTCAGTGACACAGTACTCCCAACTGGTGATCGCTTAGGTCTAAACTGGCCACATGGATAGAGGAAGGTCTGTGTGGGATGACGTCACAAAAACAGTTGTTTCCAACTCCACTCTTCTTTCAAGCTACACACTTAGTCTTGTTTTTTTTTTATTTTTGTGCCATACCTCGTATATCGGAAATGACTAATGTTATGTTAAGATATCCGACTGCTCTAAAATTGTCAATTTTTTATGATTTTATTTTATATGTCATATTAAAAGCTTTATAAAAACACCAAATTTTTTATTTTCCTTTCACTAAAACAAAAAATAGGTTTTAGTAAAAGCAGATGCCATTAATTTAAGCAACATGTCATACTTTAAAATGCGTTTTACTCGAAATCTGTGGGGGTTTTTTTTCTTTAAAAATGTTCAAATGTGGGGACAGCGATTGCTCAAAAAGTTTTGAAAATAATTAACTGAAATTTTTATTGAGTATGTTCTGTATGATAGTAGAAGTGTTTTAACCTTTAGATTTATCAATCAGTGTTTTATTACAACATTTACAGTCCCTTGTGTCAATATAGTCACTGTTTTTTTAAACAATTTCATATATGAACTAACATAAAGTGCTCTAGTTTTTGTAAAAATTAAAATGTCTTATCCTGAAGGTCATTTCCACAATGAATACCATAGCAACACATAAGAATTGAAAAATTGAAAATTTGTTCATAAAATTTTGGTACAGAATGGGCCCCGTTTATGTAATTTTTTGTCAATTTTTACCAATTTTTTCCCATTTTAGTAACAAAAATTTATTCTTCTCTTCTTAATTTTAGCATATTTCTTAAAATGTATTAAACAAATTAAAAACCATAAAAAATCCCCATATCTCCATTTTTTTTAAAAAAAAGTTGTCGCAAGTAGTCGGATACCTTAATTTTTTCCTGCATTACTAACTCTGAAAGGCCTCGTAGAAAAACTGAAATGTATGCCATCCTAGACTAGATCACTAAATTACCCTTACTGAAAAAACTCTACTAGAATATGCATTTCGATCAAGAATATTAAATCACTGAGGGATGCTCATAATCTTGGGGGCCCGCGGTGACAGTTCGATACATGAAGGGGATCCTCGGCGATCGGAAGTATAAGAATCGCTGGTATACATGATCTTAAAATAAGTACTTCCACAATACCTATCCTTTTTTGGAGTGTTTTTTAAATTTTCCTTAGGTGAAAACAGAATTATTTATTCCTAATTTTTAAAATTTAAATTGTTGAACACAAAATCTGATCAGTATTTATTAAAAAATGCGATGAAAAGATTTAGTGGGTGTCCCAAAACTCAACGTCAAGTGATCATGGGGTGAACCCCGGGGGGGATCATATAAAAGTTCTGGGGAGAAAAAATATAAAAAAAAAATTCCATATCACTTGAGACTAAGTTAAGACTAGCATATTTTTGAAAACTGATAACCCCGATCATATCATTAAACACTGCTACCACAAATTTCTCAATTTTACAGTGATTATTGGTCTAACAGCATCTTACATTAGTACTATTAATTACAGTCACTTGAAAACTTTAAGTCAGAGAAAAACTTTAGCTGGTTTACTCAAAATCAACGCAGTTTGTTTGAGAAAATGATGCCACCCAGCTCTGAATCTCCATAAAAATAAAAATATTACTTACTAACTCAAAAGATAGACTATTCAATTAAGAGATTACGAACGGTGCAGTACTTTTTCTTTACGATCCATAACAATCATAGCCAATTTTTTTTATTAAACCAACAACATTTTTATGCCCGACAAGTGACGTGATATATTTCAAAGTACAAAAGAATCTTCTTAAAATTGGACCGCACAACGAACTGGAATAAACCACTGGATACACAGAGGTAATCGATATACAGAAATGGTCTTAGTGTACCATCTGATGTACAGGGTGGTTCGGAATTCATGGTACAAACTTTAAAGGCAGATACAGGACATTGTGCGTGTGCGTGCAACAATCATTTATTGTATAGGAATATATGGGCGCAAGTAACGCGGTGAGGCGTAAACAAACAGGGAAAGTAAAAGAAAAGAAAATTGAAGTTATCAGTTGGTTGCGTTGCCGGTAGGGAGCAGTAGATGTCTATCCACCGTTCAACATGACGCATCTCAGAATCCACATGCGTATCAAAAACGATTCTGTATGAATGTATGAGCTGGTATTGTCAACTACTTTTTGATTGGCCCATACTTACTACCGACGCGACGTAATGGTAAATATTATTTTTCTGGAACAGGGGTTACCAAAACTACTGTAGGATATTCCGATTGCCATTCATAACCACATGTGGTTTCAGCATGATTTGGCGCCAGCCCACTTCAGCACTGATTTACACACTTACCTGGGGCGCGATAAATTGGGCGCAGTGGACTAGTCCCTTGGCCACACCAATCTCCCGATTTATCGAGCCTCAATTTCTTTTTATGGGACATTTGAGGAATCCTGCCTATGCGACTCCACTTGACTCAGATGAGGATCTCGTTCAAAAAATTTATTTTACCTTGAGTGGATAAATATATAGTATTTTATTAGCGATTGAAAATTTGAACAAGTTATATAAATAGTAATAGTTAGTATATAGGGAGATATATAACAATAGTTAATATATAGGGAGAGTGTAAACTATAATAGAAGGAATTGAAAAATAAGAGAGTTGTTACCTGTATGATAATCGCTATGTGGGTTATGTGTTGCACCTTGTTTCCAAATATATCATTCAAAAGAAAATTTTGAATATTTTTTTAAAATAAATACTGCTATTCTTATTTCTGTTGAAAAAATATAAATAAATATTTTTACTGTTTCTTCGAAACAGCTACCCGCAAAGAAAGACAATAAAAGTCGATGTATTGCAGTATTCAGCTCTTACTTGTAATGTGAATCAGAATCCAAAATTAAAATAAAAATTATGATTGATTTTGTGTTTTTTTTTATTTAAAAAAATTATTTATAATCATGAATTTTATAAACACTGTTAGTTCCAATCCAACAATCTTTCTTTATTTAAGATATCTCTTTCTAGCAAAATGAATTTCGTTACCATTGTGCTTTCCTTAGCCGCTTTGTCGACTACAATCTCTGTCCACGCGTATGAAGACGTCGAGAGAAGTTATTTAGAGCTTGGTTGCCTGGACATCTTTGATAAAACCATGCTTGCTAGAATGGAGTTTGCTTGCGAAGAATGCTTCAGGACATCCGATCAGATAACTTCCTGCAGGTGAGTTTCGGTTAAGAATATATTTTTATGTTATCCTATACCCATCTCCGACCTTTCAGTTATAAATAACAAGCAACCCAATGTAATGTTTTTTTTCCATAGCAGCAGCACTTGATAAATACATCATTCGCTGGAGTGAAAATACTCCACGCAAACACATATGGAGTAACAACAAATAAACAATAAAGCAAAGAATAAAAAATAAAAAAAAAACAGAAGCATACACATAATCATAAAGTCAGCCATATTGAAGAGCTTGTAACTGCTCTCTGGGGCCCTCTAGTATCTGTCGTAAATGATCTGGGATCTCATTTAGCGTCTTCTCTCCAAGACGTATCACAAATTTGTTCATGAAAAAAGCTTCATAAAATTTTTCCACCCAATTTTTAATAACTATGCTTATAGAAGAATAGAGTATTCCTCTTTGAAAGCACTGAAAAACACCAACGCCCTTTTTCGCGAGAAAACTGCTCTCTCATTTCCGTAGATATCACAATGGGAAGAAACCCATTGTAAAATAAAATTCTTTTTAAAGGCCAAAAGCCCAATCCAAGATTCTTTATACAATTTTTAATTCGAATAAAGTCTAAAAAATCCAGAGATATTACAGCTTGTATTGCATAAATGGAGTCGGAAAATATAACGACACATTCTCAGAAGCATCCTTTCTAAACAATAATTGATAAATAGTCATTCTAATAGCTTCTACTTCACCATCAAATGGAGTTGTGTTTGGACCTAAGTTTAGATAAATGCAAATATTTCTGAAAGAATCCCAGTGCCTATATATACACTTCCATCCCGATCCAACCGTGATCCATCAGTACAGACATAAAGCAAATCAGGCTGTGGATATCTGGTATTTATAGTTTCTGAAGCAATGGCTTTTAAAACTGAATCAGGAAATTCTTTCTTTCGTAACAATGTGTGAGACCCGTTCTTCCCTTCGCCCAATGCAATGTGGTGCGATAAAAACAGTCACCAAAAACACAGTCAACAACGTTCAAGGAAATGCAGTTTAAAATTGAAGGGCATATGTTAAAGAGATCCCCAGTCAAGGGTAGATCATGGCTGCAAAATAGACAGAAATCTGAATCTAACATTCCCATTCTATACAGATGAACCTGTAACAAATCATGTCCTGTAGCAAGTCTAAAACAGGGCACGCTTGTAGAGGATAGCACCCGTGACCCACGGATTCGTAGCCGAATAAAATGACTACTATACAAAAGTGATCAACCCTGTCCGGAGGTTGTTACTGGATAATGTGTTGATACAGCTACAGTTGCTTCCCACCAGTGGGTCGGTGGATAAGCGAAAGAACGATATATTTGTTACGGCGAGCGTGTCTCTGTTGCTGTTGATTGGTGGCGGTGCGTCAAGTGAGTCTGACGACTTTGGTCTCTGCTTCAAGTAAGTCTGAAGACTTTGGTTCCTGTGGGCAGATGGTGCTATGACAGATCAGAAGGTTTTTCGTTCTTCGCGATTCTGCCAAGGTCATCAATGTAATGGATAGAACCTTCGATCTATGGATTCGTAGCCGAATAAAATGACCACTAGACAAAAGTGATCACCCCTGTCCGGAGGCTGTTACTGGCTTATGTTGACACCGCTACAACGCTGACTGCTCTAGGCAAGGAATCAGAATTTTTTTTTTTTTTTTTGACTTATTCAGAAGGAAATCTAGCTGACTTACCCTGAAGCCCTTCTTTGTGCAGGCTGGAATGTTCGGATCTAATGGTGCAGGATATAAAACGCTTTATATGCCGCAAAGATAATTGAGGATTTGATTGCATCATTTGTTATCCATTCCTGGCTAAAATATCTGCCCTCTCATTTCCATACATCATTTTATGGGATCCACTGTAATGCAATCCAGTTCTTTATATTTAGCAATATATGTCTCTTTGGAATCAGCAGAAAAGACAATATTTTCCATTTACCACTGCACTTTCTTGTCTATAGCTAAAAAGAATGGTTGCTATTTCATCATCAAACATGTAAAAATGTTTTCCAACGACAAAAGACTATGTAAAATCTGTAGAGAAAACTCTAGCTCTTCTCAATAACTTGTTCTTCATCCAAGCCATTAATATAAATGTGCTGCCAAGAATCATCCGGGTAACGCTCACGAAAAGTAGCAGGCATAAAAGAAAAAATTAAATTCAAACATTAATAAAAATGAAAAAGAATCAACATTAATCCTAAACTCAAAATATATGACTTTTTTTAGTACTTGTTATTCATCTACTTCAAAAACTAGGCAAACAAATATTTAGTAGTTTCATGCTGAAATAAATACAAATAAAGGTTCTTTTAAATTATTTATAAATTATTTTATTGATCATAACTAAAATCATATTAAGTCTTAATAATGACCTTTTTTTTAGTTTAAATAATTTTGGCAGGTAACACATTAAATATCAAATGAGATAACACCAAAGTTTGGAGATAAAAATACAACTTGCTCAATGAGATTTATTTTTAAAAAATAATAATAACTTGTGTGTTGTGCTTTTTCAATTTCTACCGTTAGCTCACACTCTCCATATATTTATTTATCTTGGTGGAATTTTCAATCGTTAATAAAATACATTTTAAAGCGCTCAATTGAGCTGAAATTTTATATACATGATTATTTTGGATGACAATACAGTATAATTTAATTATAATTAATAAAAATTAATTGATTAAAACTAATTTTTCAAAGAATTACAAATACAGCAACGTTGGAATAATTTTGGCGACGTGCCAAAACTTGAAAAAGGGTTTTTTTCTCACGTTTTAAAGCATTCATTTGAAATGAAATTTTATATACACGATTGTTTTGGATGACAATACGATACTTTAACGATAATGAATAAAAATGAATTACTACTTAATGTTGTGATTCTGTCCTATGTATATACATATTTATATTAATTGTAACTATTTAATAAAAACTAGCTAAAATAAAACTTTTCTTTATTGATCTAAGTAGGAATTGACTTAAAAAAAATTTATATTACTTGTTTATTTTCATACACAATCTTTGAATTTATTTCTTGACGATTAAGCAATACAGATCTGATTGTTTTGTCAACGTCGCAGAGAGTTGGACGTTAAAGATTCAACCAAATTAGGTAATTTTAAGTTAAGTTACAAATGGACAACAAATATGTGTGTGTGAAGACAAGGAACATGGGTGGTTTTTCAAGCTACCCTATTCCTCCCACACTTGACCCGCACTGAGGTTGAGTGGTCGCTAGAGAACGTTTCTATTGCTTGGGACAATCAAAAAGGAGTTATTAAAGCAAAAGCGGTTACAACGTCACACGACGAGGAATCACAAGGGCAATTGGTGACGAACCTCGTAAATTTGAATGTCAGTCGAGTTATGAGAATGACATCTGAGAGTAGAGTGCCTGCGCTAGCACCTCTCTCCAAACTTACACAACACGCCAACATAAGGACTTTGACCCTCAACAGATTTAATTTGCCCCTCTACGCAGTGGGTCTTTATTGACACAGCTAGACTCAAATCTATAATTCAACAGAAAATCGGCCAAAGTCCGCTACAGTGGTCACATTATGTTACATAAAATGATACATATACTTTTACCATATAGGTTGTTCACTCTCTCTCTTCTAATATTCAACATCCTGAGTTACCATAAAAAAGGATTGGGGATGAATCAAAGATTATATAACATAGTACTTATGTACTATAGCATTGATAAAAACAGAAATTCAGCAGGAAGTTCATTATTCAAATATATGTGAAACAAAATGAGACCTTAGCATTTCAAAGCGCGTTAAACAGTATTTTACCTAGGTGTATGGCAAAAATTCATAATTCACAAGAGGTTAGAACAGTCACGTAAATATCAAAGAATTACAAATATTCAGTCATTTTAATTGTCTTTCTATATACTCGAGAAAAAGCGACTCACTCACTCATCGCAATATTTCCGGTACTATTAGACCTGCTATCTTGAAATTTTGGAAAAATGAGTAGAGAACCGCTAACAGGTTTTTTGAAAATCGCGACCCCCGTTTTTGAACTATTAGACTAACAGATTTGAAATTTGGTGAAGATGTTTCTGTTGTTGAGTAGAGATTTATGGGGACTCCTAAGAGAATGCGCAGAGGGGAGTTGTTGATAAAAATTTCCTGTTTTTGAAGTATTGCGCATGCAAATTTGGAACTTGGAAAACGTGTTTCTTCTGTTGAAAGAGATCCAGTAAAAATGCGTTTTGTGGAAATCTTCTAGGGAGGAAAGGTAAAAAGGCGTTACAGGTAAATAAAACATTCTTTTTTTTCGAATTATTAGACTTGCAAACTTGAAAGTTGATAAATATGTATTTCTACTTCTGCGAAGAAATCTGCTACAAACAGGCTTTGCCGAAATTGACTTCCAAAAAGGGTTGCTGGGCACTATAAACATAATTCCTCTTTTTGAATTATTATATTTAAAGGCATTAAATTTAGCAAGCATATCTCTTCTGTTGAGAAGAGATCCCTTAAGAATGGGTTTTTGTGGACATCGACTCCCAAGAAAACTTACGGTGGAGTTATGAATTTAAAAAAAAAAAATTCCTTTTTGAACAATTAGACTTATAGACTTGGAATTTGGGAAGCATATTTCTTTTAATCAGTAGAAATCCGTTAAAATAGTATTAGAGAAAATCGACTATAAGGCGGATTACAGGGTATAAATCAGAGGTTCCCAAACTGTTTTGTCTCATAGACCCTTTGCCAAGAGTTTCGGTTTGGGGTAGACCCCTGCTTTCCTAATATTGAATTTTTTGCAAATTTATCAATTTAAATGTCTTTTTGACAGCTGGTATAGAGATACTTTAAACGATTTAAAATTCTAACTGAAGTGAAGTATGGTGTTTAGAACTTAAGAAAACCATGTTAATTAAATTAAAATTTGATTAATACATAAAATAACTAAGCAACAAACAAATGTTTATAATG
>BMAV01000381.1:55911-67443 GCA_019973955.1 Trichonephila inaurata madagascariensis
CATTTTTAAATTCTTAATATGACTTTATTAAGAATTTAAAAATGTCTATTCCTTTTGTAAACCCTACACCTCTAGCTCACGCGGATAATCAAAGAAACGGTCACCTTAGGGATGTGGTTTCACAGGTTATCAAACTCAAAGGCAAACTTGGGCCAAACAAACAAGGTTTAACTATAGGTGGGCCGCAAAAAAATCAATATTCGTAGAAACGCATGTGTTATTTCGAATAATACATCATAATAAACATATATAAGAAAACAAGAAAAATTTAATGTTTACTTCCTGACACATCTCTTCTCTGCTCCTGTCTTTCTAGTTTCGGAAGAAATTTTATCTTTTATTTTTTATTATTGTGTGCCAATATAGTGGCCGGGCCACAAAAATTTTTGTTGCGGGTTATATGGAGCCCGCAGGCCACAAGTTTGACACTCCTGTTGTACAAGGTGTACCAAATTAGTTCCCAAACTCAGCACAGCTAGATTCCTCTTAGAGAGTACACAAAAAATGGGCAAAGAATTGTGCCTGTACGACCATAGTTTACAAGAAAAATACGAAGAACAAAGTATGACTTCACAATCGGTGCAAGCCAGTATTGGACACATCAACAACAGTAATTGCAAACATTTATAAAGAGAGTTGTTCAAAGTGTCCACCATGCACATCCAGGCAGGTTTAAGCTTGCCGAGGAATGGATGAATGCACTCGTCGCAGCAGCGCAGTGTCCACTGAAGTACAAGCAGCATGCAAAACAGAGACTAAGTTAAGTACGTTTCTGCAGTCACCACGTCTCGATACTCCAATTCTTTGAGATGGCCCTGTAGGAAAAAATCCAGTGGTGTAAGATCTGTGGATAGTGGTGGCCATAGAATTCCCACGTCCAATCCAGTGACCGGAGTACGCCATATTCAGCCAATCACACACAAAAGCACATAAATGCTCACGGGGGCTTATCATTTACCGTATTTTTCTTATAAACTATGCACCGAGCTGGTACAGTTCTTTGGGTATTTTTTATGAACTCTCAACAAGGAATCTAGTTGTGCAGAGTTTTGGCGCAGTTTTTGAAACACCCTGTATACAGTACTTTTTCAGCGTAGTTATTCTTATCTTTTGAACATACAAACAGGCTTACCCGTTCGGGAAAATATAGATGAAAAATAAGGGTGTAGCTACCGCTGTATCAGTGATACGAGGTCCGCTAGCTACAGGGCTCCAACATATGTAAGTAAAAAATCATAAGGTGCCCCAAAATGCCTCCAAGGAATTTTAATACAGTGCCCATTCAGGACTAGCTACGACACTGACGAAAAATCTTTACAAATTCAATTATTCTTAGATTAAACATTTTATTTCAAATCAAATAATTATCGAAGCAATATATTCTCGCATGTGTATATTTCACTATTTACGGTCATACTTCTTTCAAACTTTGAAGAAAAATGATGCCAACCCTAAAATTATGTTCTGTGTTTCAATTTTACCATTTCAAGCTAACTTTTAGGAAGGCACAAAATGCTCATTGATTAAATTTTAAAAAGATTACTTATAAACGAAAATAAAACAAGAATCGTTTTCTTTTCAGAGATGACTCTTCAAAACAGCCTAAAAGTCTCCTTGTGATACGTGCTTATAACCACATCGCATAACCAGTAGCAAGCAAAAAAATTCTATATGTGATGCAAATTTTGATTGCGAAGGACAGACGGTTGATATCTTCGTGATGACATTAAGATTTTATACGGAACTTGCTACAAGAGATTCCCACGTATAATTTACAAACATCAAAACTAAATACTTGCACGGAAGCAGAAGGACGATCTGTGGTGAATGAAGATTTGGGCCGTGTTGTCAAAATAGAACTGATTTAATTTTGTTAACGCATGCAATTAAAGAAGACGTCCATTTTGCTTTATTTTAGAAATTTAAATTTATGCCACCTTTTATGTGCAAAACCGTCTCAAGAAAAGAAAGAACATCTAACAACTTCAACTTAAAATTTCTCATGGTCGAACGAGTGAGAGAATTATATAAGAACGGTCGCGCGGGGCCCAGAGTGACCCCAGGCTCACGAAATCTTTGATTCTGGGAAAACTGTTTACTTGTTGTTGTTTCTAATGATGATGTTGTCTGATGTAGTCAGATCGAAGCCCACAAAATTCATCGTGGCAAGGGGCGAGATGTACGCCTGTCGTTTGCCTTAGTCTTGAGCACCATACAGGTGACAGTACGATTTAGCTCTGACTGTTTAGTTGTTACCAATGACCTCTATCTTGGCAGTATCTTCCGTCATGATAGTCTTCAAGGGAACTAAAATGTTTTTGTCACACATCTCCCTCTTTTTTAGGAATGGCAAACGCTTTCTTACAATCTCGAGGTACTTAGAATGACTGAGTTCCTCACGCGACCACTTTTGTTCCAAAACATTTTCTATGAACAGGTTACAATTTCCCCATGAGAACAACTTAGTGGTTTTGATTGCTGTGTGTGTGTGTGTTGTACGATTCATTATGGTTTATAAACGTAAATGAACAGAATTCAAAGAAATAAAAGGGCATCTGTGCGATTTCTATTGGATGAAGTTGAAACTGATCAAGCAAATGGAAGAATCGGAGGAAATAATAGATATTAATTATTATAGCGAAAGTAAGTTTGAGAAAGCGATGAACATGAAACGTTTGAAGGAAAGTTTTTAAATGCTACCAAATAAATTCCATCAAGAAAGGTAGGTATGAAGCCAAAAGAGACACTGCATCCTGCCAAAAATACACAAACAAGAAAAAGTTCAACGTGCTATTTGTCGATCATCAATGGACAATAAAACCACAATAACTGGAACAAAATGTGTAAGTTTTTCCTGCAAATATATCACATTCCTGTCATGTTAGCGAAAAGTATCTTCACGCTACCGGGATATGGATCTATAAAAGATCCTCCATCCCCTATCTGAAATTGTATTTTTGCGCTAACAAGAGGGAGTCCTGGATAGGAAAACAAAGTTCACTGAGTTTGTAGAGACGAAGATCTTATTGGATGTTAGGGTACGGCAGGTGGATGACGTCAGAGTCTGAAAGGTGTTCTTGATGGCTTCAGCGGGAGAGATCTTGAGGATTTTGGCGGGTACTGGTCATTGGAGTAGAGGGAACAGCATTGGTTGGTTGCAATAAGTGAGAAAGCTCTCTGTTGACTGCCCGGAAGTTGGGGTAATTAGCGAAAAGTATCTGTGATTTGTGTTCTTTATTAAAGTCACGCACATTTGAAACATTTTAGTTCAGTTACTTTAGATTTGTTCTCAAATTATCAAAGAAAAATTGAAAAATCCTTAAAAGTATAGGTAAGCATATACTCTTTCTTAGTTAAATTATTCACTGGAATTACAATTTTTTATCGTATATAATAAAAATAATTATAAAAAAAAAAAGGATTGCGGTGACTCTGTCACCCCACACGACCACAAAGTCTAGTATCGAGTGCGTGTCTTCTTTCTCAGATTAACGTCACCTTACAAAGCTGCACGAGGGCATTGGCGATGGACCTCGTAATTTTGAACCATGGTTAAGTGACGAGGACGAGACCAAGGCTGGCGCTCTCTCTCCTAACTACCACACAACACCAACGGGAGGACACATGAGCTGTGATAAATTTATCATGCAGTGGTCCCCTTTACACGGCAGGTTTTCAGCGGCACTAAGCTCGAACTCATGACATCCTAGCCACGACTTCGTGACCATAACCACTAGGCTATTATCATGGTTGAAGTAGCTGAAAGAATATGGTCCCGAATTCGTGACCTTTATTGCTGCTCGTTAGTCGTGGATACGAGTTCTGGTGCCACTAAAGGCCTGCTGTGTCGAAGGCATGACGCACTTTGAATCTGTCAAGACTCAAAGTTTTCACGTTAGCTTGGTGAGGAAGCCTAGAGAGAAAGGTCCTAGCGCAGGTGTCGTTCTCCTCACTTGACCGTTCAAAATTGCAAGGTCTGTCATTAATATAGCCCTCGTGTAACTTCAAAGAATGACGTGAATATGCATTCATTTGAAACATGGTACCACTGAAGAGGTTTATATACGTTAAATCCGTCAAGGTTTAAAGCATAGTGGGGAAGTTTGAAGAATGTGGGTGAAGGGGGCATCTCAGGTGCCGTCTTCGTCTTTTGACCATGGTTTAAAATTAAGTGTTCAGTCGCAAATAGCCCTCTCGTTGCTTCAGCGTGCGATATCAGTACAAAATATTAACATGTATATCTCAAAAGTACTAAGCTCATAAAAAGGGGAAATATCTCATCAATGGCTAATTCACTCTACAAAGCAACACTTGGATTGTTGGTGACGGTGCTCGTAATTTTAAGGTAACAGAACACCTTCGAAGAAATTTTTTTTAATTAACCTGAATTTTGCCTGTAAATGCATATTTTATGACCTTATGGGTCTTTAAAATCAGAAAAACACCCAAGTAACGTTTTGTTAGTGTACATTTTTACTGTCAAAAGAGTATTTTACTAAAACAAATAAGCAAAAATATCACTACGCAAAACATTACTGAAAAGAAAATAAATATATTGACATTTTGTAAATTGAATAATATAGCATATAACCTTATCCAGGGAATAGACACTTATTTTGGTAATATAATCATTACGTGGGAAGCTACTGTGTTTCGAGATCCTGAATGTTGAAATTTTCTTTAAAAGTTATTGTAGTTTTCAATTTATTACTGTATAAAAAAATTTCTACTCAATATAAAATCTTAAGAATGGTCTCTATTACCTGGATAGTATTTAAAAACATATATATTGCATTTTTATTTCATTTAAGCATAAAATTTTGAGATATTGTACTTTGAGGTAAGAAAAAACGTAAAAAAGCTCATTTTGAGAAAACGACAAAAATAACATTAAACTAATCTGATTACAAGAAAAACACTTATACTCTTATTAAAATGCATCATATTTATAATTCTCTCCATCTTTAACTTCTAAAACACTATTATATTTTTCTTTTTAAGAACTCTTAAAAATTTTTCTGTGTTTCTTTATTTTGGGTCTGCGTTATGAATCGATTCTATATGCATTGTAATCATTTTTGCGGAACAATCGTCATCGTTTAGGCACAAAATATTATATCTTATTTCTGAATTTCATATCTGTCAGTTGATTTTTCGTGAAGTTATGGCAAAAAAATATTTGTTGCTTAAGTTTTGCACACCAGTGTATAGTCTCGTACAATAAAACTCCTCTTGAGTATTAATACACTTAACACTGTTTTTTGTGAAGAAGATAGGAACCCAAAAAAGAAAATACATAAAAAATATCCTGTTTCTTTATAGGTAGCTATAAAAATACAGTCGAACCTCTATATAACGAACCTCTATATTGCGAATTTTTCGATATAGCGAATTTTTCCTGGAACCTTGAACATTTCACAATTTTTTTCGTAAAATAACCTCTCTATAACGAAGTACATTTTCTATCTAACGAACTTTTTCTTTTGTGATTCAGTTTTTGTTCTCCCTTTTTTAAAGTATTTCTGAAAAAATGTCAAGTTATTCTCTCTTTAACACATTTTATGGTGGTCATAAATCTTGAACTGGTTTTATAAGATTCTAACTCTCCGAGAGCAATAGTGTTGTGGACGTTTCATCCAAGGAGTGCAACCTTTACCCCCATTGCCTAGTTCACACACACACACACACTAGAAACATCCTCGATATCCTCTTCAACCCTCAGTGGAGTTGTCCCGTGTCCCCGCTTTCTAATTATTAAATAATGTATTTTTAATATTACTTGTATGCTTTAAATTATAAAATGTTCTTAAAATTCATTAATTTTAGTTTAAAATTATTTTCCTAATATTGAAAATACAGTGAATTCTTCGACATTCTTTTTTCTTGTTTTCCTTGCAGTATTTCTTTCTTTTTTGATGCGTAAGATATGTAAAATAAACATATATTAATTTAAAAAAAAGGTGATTTTAATTTCTTTTTTTAATATATAGTTTTTATGAATTTAAAATTTGTTTTACGTGGTTTATATATATAAAGTGTAGTAAAAGATGAACCTCTATATAACGAATTTTTCATATAACGAACTTTTTTCCGGGTTTTGCGACTTAGTTATATAGATGTTCGACTGTATATTGTTTGCAAAACATTAAAATTTTCGGTAACTCTTCTGTTAAGGCAGTTATGTTATCAGATTCAAAAAAGCGTTTCAAGCCTATAGAAAAAATCAAAATGTTCGTAAAAAATATTGTATCGTGGACCTTTGTGTGTGTGTTCAAGGTATATATTTCTTTCCCGTGGATTCCTACTCCGTGCGGAATTTCAGGCAACTAAAAAGTTGACGCTGAGAAGGGAGCTTTCATAGAATGACGCTTAAACGACTTCTTTCTTTTCAAACAATTAAATGGTATGTTAATTTGATTGCATATGATTGAATGCGCTGTGGATAAGCGATGGGGAATTCACCGGAAAGTATGATTTGAACCCAGTCTATCCAGAAAGACAACGGTGCTTTCATTTAGAAGTCTTATTGGACAGGACTGTTTGCGTAACCACCTCAACAGAATTGGAATGATTTACTGCGCCCACTGAATTTTGTGCGACTGCGATCAGCCTAAAACCTGGGAACATATTAGCAATTATGTTGCTCTTTCTGGCTGTGAAGATATTTTTAATTGTTCAGTGTTGTTGTTGCTGCTCATTTCCATGTCTAGCCAAGTTATACCAAGTCCATTAGCTCATTCGCTCTCAAAAAGTCCAACACCATTAGAGGGTCTTCATAAAGATCTTATTTTGAATGGGCCAGGCAGTCAAGAATGTGTTCTGGAGAGGCCTGGAAGGCAGAACACCTAACACAAGTCGAAAAATCTTTGTTTCCATCCTTAAAGGTCAAAATTTGGAGGTGGCCACTCCGGAAACGAGTCAGAATAGTTTGTTCCTGTCTGCTGCATTGAAGGGAAAGAGAACCACCAGGGCGTTTAGCCTCATACCAGTGATGAGCAGGAGGAACAGTTGATTGAATTGTACAGTACCACCTCGACTTACGCGAACCCAGAGTTACGCGATTATCAAAGATCGTAGATTGGTCTTTTGTTAGGGGGGGGGGCGAAATGGTAAAAAAACCGGGGAAATCGGTATTATGATTGAAGTTGGCGATATTGCCAGGCAAATTAATATAGAAGTGGATAGTGATGACATTCAAGAACTGCCGAATTCTCTCTCCCACAATCAGGAGCTGGCAGGAGTGCACACAAAAATTTTTCAAGGGGAGGTTCCAGGGTTGAAAGTTCACCATTTTGGTATCATACTTCAATACGCCGCATAACATATTCTTATGATTTTGTCAATTTTAAGGAACAAAAACAATACAAAATTAGTTATTGAATAAATAATTAGTAATAATTAATAAAATTAATTTTTAATAACAAATACGTAATTAAATTTTACGTAATATATACTAGGATTATAACCAATCGAAAAGAAATCAAGGGCTATGGGGGGTGTCCGGACCCCTAGGACACCCCCGCCTTGTGTGCGCCACTAGGAGATGGCAATTGAGGAGCTCATAGAAGTGCATAAGCAAGAGCAGAACATTGAAAAACTTGAGTCTTTAGACCTAGTTCAATGAGAAGATCGAATGACGGCTGAAAATTTTACAGAAGTCCTGATTAATTGAAAAAGAGTGACAAATTTTGGAAAATGTAGACTCCAAGAATGAACGTATTTTAAAGCAAAACAAGGAATAAAGAAATTATTAGCGTGCTACGAGAATATTTTACGGAAGAAAAAAATAGTTGAGTAGGCACAGTACTTTGTTGAATTTTATGAAATCTTCTACATCAAAATAACTTCGGTTAACGATTTTGTAATTATGTTGTCTAAGATTTTATTAAACATTTTTTTTTCTAAATTATTATTATCCTTCGTCTTCGACCCCAAATAAAAAGCCCTCGTGTTGCTGAACAGTGCGACGTTAATATTCAATCAATCAATCAATCAATTGACCCCAAATAAAATAATTTATATGTATTTATATGCGAAATAATTCCCTGTCTTATGCGCATTCGACTTACGCGGTTTGAACTTGGTCCCACCAATCGCTTAAAAGTTTGGGGTAATAATGTCCCGTGAACTAATAACTTAGGCTCTAATTAAAAAAATGCGACACAATAAAAATAATTTCACAGTGCGGTGAATTGGGAGCACATAAGAAAAAAGTCCCAAATAAAAAATACGTAAGCACAAACCTTATAATGTATAACTAGAAATTAATAATCAAAACAATAAAATTTTTAATTTATACACACAAAATGTTTTGTTTGCTTGCAAGAAAAACAAATGAAATTTCCACAAAATGTGTTTGTAGTTGAAACTATTCTCCGTAATCAGGAGCGCATATTTTTTTTGTGGAGAACTGGTTTAAAATTATTTTTTAGAGTCTTCTAAAGATGTTACCTCACACTCGTTCACGTTAACACTTTAAGTGAAACAGTGTAGCCACAAATCAATTTTTGTATCGACGGTTGCATTAATTAACTGCTTGTATATGTTGCGGAAAAGCCCAATGGCCGAGTGGTTGCGTATCGCGATTCCACATCACAGGTCTGGGGCTCTATTTTCGGGCTGGGTCAACATCTAAGAAGTGTTGGCAGGGCAAGGTCGACTCAACCTTTCCTCCCTTCAGTGGGTCGATAAATGAGTAACAAGCTTGCTTGGGGACTAAACACTGGAGGGTTTCGCTTCAGACTGACCACCTGATCTAAACATCCGCTTATGCACCTCAGCGCCCAATGGTCACGTATACTGAGATGGGCACAGTAGGCCTCGACCCTCATGGGCTGTTGCGCCACTGAGTTTAGTTTATATGCCGTAGTAATTTGGAATATGAGATCTACGCTCATAATCGGATTTTAAAGACCTTTAATAATAGGTTGGTTTCCAATTTTTTCCGAAGTTGAAACGAAATGCATAAAAAATTGTCATTTGCGTGTATAATATACATTTAAAAACTTTTTTTAAAGTATCGCATTTAAAAAATCGACTGAAAAAATGGCATCAAAAAGGAGAGTATAAAACAGGTTTAAGATATAAACTGACATGAATTACCGTAAAATCCGGCGTATAACGCGTACTTTTAACCCAAAAAATAAGATCGAAATTTAAGAGTGCGCGTTATACGCCGGGTATAAAAATGATACCTTTAAAGAGATGAGAATAAAAAAAAAAAACAATTACTTACACATATCGAAATATTTTTTGTTTAAAACAAATGACGTGTCTTATGAACTAAAAGAGTTAAAATTCTGGAAGTATACTATTTTTTTTCGAAAGTCTGAAATAATACCTCGTATAAATGATTTTAAAACATAAGAGCATTGTACCAACGTTTCAGATTCTTTCGTAAAAAAGGCTGAGTGCATTATACGGTGAATATATCTAAAAATTAAAAAATGCAGCTCTAAAGTACAGGTGCGCGTTATACATCGGATATTTTACGGTATATAATTAAAAAGAAGAGTAAAGTTTATAAAGAGGTACCAAAATTATCCATACAGATCCAGTTTTTTCCATGTGCATCGTTTTTACTCGAACATATTTTTCCTATAACCCAAAAATAGAATGATTCTCGATTAATGTTCTACTATTCTTTCGTAACAACTATTTCTTGGTGTGTGGAGTTAGTTGCCAATGAGGTCATCGAAAAACTTACTGCCATTCCCCAATGAATCAAAGTTGATCAAAAACTCTTAAGGGATCCTTACTAATTTGTCGTTTGCAAAAGAACGTGATTTTCATGAGAAATCAATTGAAAAAAATGCTTGTGAATGTGTATAAATATGTTTCCAGAAATTACAGATTTTGCAGATCCATTTCGAAGACCATCTTGGAGGGAATCAGAAAAATATTGTGAGTATTATTATTAAGCATTTTTCACATATTACATTAAAAACGAATTATCTAAATTCGTTAATAACTTATCACTTATATTTAGGCGAATGTGCAACAGCCTTTTATCTCGTTGAAATCTCGTGCAAGTAAGTTAAAAAAAAACGGTTTATTGTTTTAAAACATATAGCTTCCCAACCTTTTTTGAACAAAGCGACCCCTCTTTTACTGAAAATTTCGATACCAATCCCTTCCACCCAAGAGAAATAAGAGTGTACATAATACATGGTGAAAACAAGAATTAATTTTAAAATAATATTCTATTACTAATAGAACATGTTTTTTAATTTAATTTTATCTACAGCCCCTAATTCCTTTTTACTTGCGAATCTGAAATAGCTATTGCCGCAAATATATTTAAAGGTGTAATATTGCATACTTTAGTTTTAGATAGGATATTAATGGAAGTGAAACGCTATTGAATTTCTTCTTTGTTTAAAAGAGTGAAAAAAACGTTTTAGCTTATATATATATATATATATTTGTTATAAGGACGCTTTTGAAAGAAGGTTTTGATTGTATGAAGTAATTCACAGTAAACTATCGCTTTCAAAATAAAAAAATTAAAATGACAGTTTCAGCCTTTAAAGAATCACACGTTAATTCCTAGTCAACATATTTATATTTCTTGGATAATAAACGTAATGAAATGCAGTGTACTACGAAACATTTTTCGTAATGCTTTTAGACAAAGACAACACGTACACTACAGAAATTAAAGTTTACTATATCATTCAATTTAATGTAGGCCTAAATGTAATGTAACCTTTAAATTTTTCATCCATTTCCCGAACTATACCGAAATATGTGAATTTTTGTACACGCGATAGAAATGATTTAAATACATACTATCAACATAAGATAACCAGTATTAAAGTTTACTTTTGTATAACCAGCATGTTTTTGTTTTAGTCTTATATTTGTTTAATCTGCCGAGGCCCCACCGTGACATCTCAGCGCACTCTTATTTTCTCTGGGTCTTTTACTGCCGCCTGAAAGCCTCAAACGCCCCCGTTGAGAACCTGTTCTAGAAGAATAACTCTTTGGAAATAGCTCCCAATGAATACCTACCTTATTCGCGTCCTGTTTAAGTGTTGAAATATTTAAATTGCTATACCTTTGATAAGTTTTTAATGAATCAGTGGGGAATATAAAATCAGACCTTGACCTTTTTTTCAGGCATCGAACTACCATGAGCTTGAACCGGCAGTTGTAACATAAATCGGAACAATAAATTAAATAAATTGGGGTGCCTCTGCTGCAGCAATCTAAAAAGATTTATCTGGTTGGTTATTTATGTGAAGCCACTCATCGGCAGTTATATTATTTCAACTAAGTTTGTGATTTGTTTCTTTAATTTATAGATATAAATGCTTTATTATAATTAAAGTTGTTATTGTCAAAAATGTTAATTAAAATTCAAGTTGTTATTGTCAAAAATGTTAATTAAAATTCAAGTTGTTAGGTATCTTCTGACATTGATTGATTGATTGAATATTAACGTCGACTGTTCAGCTACACGAGGGCTTTTGGCGGCGGACCACGTAATTTTGAACCATGGTCAAGTGACGTGAACGACACCTGAGCTGG
>BMAV01000381.1:87200-137153 GCA_019973955.1 Trichonephila inaurata madagascariensis
ACACTATATCATTAATAATCAATTAAATACGTTGAACTTCACAAATGTATACAAACACTAGCCGTCACCCACCTGCGTCTCTAGGTATTTCAAGATGTTGCATGAATATATACTATTGAAATATGAATTATTGATATCTAAGTCACATAGCATACAGTGTTCGATTGATTTAAAAAATTTTCTTATAATTATCACCTCTTCATTTAAAAAGGGCAGGACTCGAATTTCTAAAAAATTGAAGTAGAATGATCTACTACCTTCCTGTAACCCCCTTCCCAAAAAGTCTTATATTTCAATGATAATTTTTTTTTACCAATGTGTCCAGTAACCACCCATAAGAGTCGATTTTCATAAGACCTGTTCTTAGCGGATTTCAACTTAACAAAAGAAACATGTATACCAAATTTTATTACTGTAGGTCTAGCAGTTCGAAAACGGGAACTTTTTTTTTTTTTTATCTATAAGCCTCAATAACTAAGTGCAAGCCTCTTTGGTGTCGATTTACTCAAAACTCACTCTTAGCAGATCTCCAATCAACAAAAGAAACATGCTTGCCGAATTTCCTGTCTGTAGATTAAATAGTTGAAACAGGAATATTAATGTATAATGACCCTTAAATTGCTCGTAATTCCCGTTGGGAGTCAATGTTCGCAAAACCCCTTCTAAGAGGCTCTTGACTCCATAAAAGTAGCATGTATGCCAAATTTTAAGTCGGTAGATTTGATAGTTCCTGAGATATCGTGATGAGTGAGTGAGTCACTTTTCTCCTTTATATTAGGTTGGGGGAAAAGAAATCCATTATTTTTGCATGAAAATCGACTTTATTTAACATACTTACGATTCTCTGATTTGGGTCAAATATACACCATTTTGCTATATGATTTCTTGCCATTTTAAAGGTAGCTTCATAATGCCTCTCTCGTAGAAGTCTTGGCGCTTAATGGTGAAAATATCTAGTAATCGATTTTCACAATCTTCGCTTGATCCCAATTCCTTATCATTCAGGAAGTTTTGCAATGCGAGAAAAAGGTGGTAATTGCTTGGTGCCAGGTCCGGACTATATGGTGGATGCATTAAAACTTCCCAACCAAGCTCCCAGAGGTTCTGGCGAATCACTACAGAAGTGTGTGGCCTGGCGTTGTCCTGATGGAACACAACACCTCGTCTGTTGGCCAATTCTGGTCAATCGCTAGCTTCAGACAGTCCAGTTGTTGACACTAGAGATCTGAATTTAGTGTTTGGCGATGCGGAAGCAACTTCTAATAAATGATTCCCTTCCAGTCCCACCAAATACGCAGTAGAACCTTCCTGGCCGTTAGTCCTAGTTTGGCTACCGTTTGAGCTGCTTCACCGCACTTTGACCACGATCTTTTTTGCACAATATTGTAGTCTGTGACCCATTTCTCGTCCCCAGTCACCATCCGCTTAAAAAATGGGTCGATTTCATTCCGTTTGGAAAAGGCTTTGCAGATGGAAATTCGATCGATCATGTTTTTTGGTGTTAATTGGTGTGGCACCCAAACATGGAGCTTCTTTTTTAATCCAACTTTGCGCAAATGGCTTAAAACTGTTTTATGATCGGTCTTTAGCTCCTGGGCGATGCTACGAATACTAACAGGCCGGTCAACTTCTATTATTTCTGTGATTTTATTGACATTTTCGACGATGAGCCTGCCTGTGCGAGATGCATCTTTAACACCAAAAATACCTGAACGGAATGGACGAAACCAAAATTTCATGTAATTAGCTATTACAGTATCGGCACCATAAACACCATGCACAATTTCAGCCACTTGGCTTGCATTTTCGCCTTTATCAAAGAAAACTGTAAAAAGAACCGAATTTTCTCTTTGTTACCTTCCAATTTTAACATCCTGTAACTCACAATTGAATGGATCAAACAAAAAAAAAGCAAAATAATATTTTTAGTGTAACATCTTACAATCCTAATACAAGTTATTTGTCATCTAATGTACCACAACAGAATTCACAATGTTACTTTAATTTGATTTACATGTATTAATAAAACATTTTCTACTACACTGTGCAAACTGTATTTTTTCGTTGTAATTAAAGAGTTTGGTGTTGTTAGTATTTAGTTTTATTATTTTCTCAATAATCACAAATCAAAATTATTTGAAGGCACGTTTATACTCATTAAACACTTTCTTAGAAAAAATGGCTCGTTGATCCAAAAAGGTTCGCCACCCCTGATATATGAGAACAAAGAAATACTTCCCAATTTTAAAACGTGTTCTGTGAGTTTGGATTTTAATCTTAAGTTTAATTTTTAATACTTTAATGTGTGCGAGAAAAGAAATATAAATCTAGATGCAATAAAGATTATATAATGAATATAATATCGTGACTAAAAGTATAATTAGTACACAATGCGGATTGAATGAGCATAACTTTTGAAAGGTCTGGATTGTTTTATTTTTTACGGTTCACCTCTAAACCACAGATTTACATAGTTATTTTAAAAACTATGTCAGAATAACATAAAAGTTCTTATCTATTAGCGGAAATAAAGTTGGCGATTTATGGATTTTCTGTGTGTGAAACTTAAGCAAATAAGCCATAACTATTTCCTTATACCTTAGGAAGGGGACTCTACAATTAATTTTTAATTAAAAGTATTTATGTATGCAAGGACACACTTGTATGCAAGGTCTTCTCAAAAAGTATCCAACCTTGAATTTTCCAGAGTGCACAATAGACATTTTAAAACGATGCCTCTGTGCATAGTGGGAAGCTTGAATTTTTTTACTCGTCCACATCTTATCCTCTTCAGACCTGACTTACACCTTGATTTTTCCAATAGTAAAGTCATAAGTACAAATGCTGGAAAAAATAAATTTTTATAATCAGTTTTGTTACTTTGAGAGGTATGACACATATACAGGGTGTTTTACTACAAGACAGACAAACTTGCAGGGTGTAGGGGGTACAGAGATGACTCGGCATCACGTAGAATGCAGGGTTGCAAATGCCGTAAATGCGTGCTGTGGCGCAAAGAAGCAGAGAAAAGAACAGAAACAGCAATACATTAATCGGATAGAAAAGCCTTTAATTGGAAGGTTATACTAAAAAAAATTTTCGAAATTACTACCAAAAGTCATATGGCAGGCCTGACAATGACGCTGCATGGAATTATTTACTTTCTGCAACATTCCTGGCATATCATGTATCCTCCCGGCAGCTAGGTCTTCCACTGAAGGAACAGGGGTCTCCTACACCAAATTCTTCATATGACCCCAGAAGAAAAAATCCAGGTGTTAAAGGTACCGTGACCTGGCAGGCCGAGCGGTGGGCCCGTTATAATTAACAGCTCCCTACACAATCAGCATGTTGGCCAGTTCCTCCTTTGAATACAGGTTCCTCCTACTACCTCGAGAAATGGATCCCAAATCGTGACTTCTTGCAGGATCGGTGATCACGAAACCTTCCGTTCAACGCCATCTTCCGCAAAACTGCCGCGGGGAATATTCCTGAAAGTAAGGAATTCCATGCAGTGCCGCTGTCAGACCTGGTCGTAATTTCAAACACGCACAACCTTTCGATAAAACGCTTTCTATCCCATTAATGTGTTGCTGTTTCTGTTTTTCCCTCTGCTTCTTTGCACCATAACTCACAACTACGGTATTTGCAACTCTGCATATCTGCGGGATTCCTAGTCGTCTCTGTACCCACTGCACACCGTACAAGTTAGTCGGTTTGATTGCGAATCACCCTGTATGTGCATCTCAAGGTTTTAACTGCAACAATAAAAAATCCAGGGGTTTTTTTTTCAATTACATTTATTTTAACAAATCTTCTTTAAAAATAGGAAAAGTGCTTACTGATTAAGTTTTCAAGTGAAATGTTTCAAAACCAAGTTTGTAAGCAAAGGTTTATTATTCTACGTTTAGTATATAAGACACGAGTTCTAGATTTGCAACTTTCATATTTACATTTTGATGCGTATTTGTCTATCATAAACGGTTACTTCACAGGTATTTAATGTAATATTTGGAACAACTTCTGTGGTATCATTTACACCCTCTTCATCTTCATAATGATCTTTCGAAATAAATGATCTTTCCGATTATGTAATTATTTTTTGTCTCAGTTTGATAGAAAGAATAAGATGGTTTTTTTAAAAAAAGGATCGAAAAATCGGAACTTCTTTAAGCTCAATCCGATAAGCAGCTCAGTAGAATAAAAAGCTAACAGGGGTAAAAGGTGTTTTTAAATAATATCTTTTTAACTAATTACGATATCCAAATATAAATGGTGAAAACATACATTGTCATCCAAACTAAACGTGTATACAAAATTTCAGCTCAATTGGTTGAAGACATCAGCTTCAAAATTGAGTTGCAAGATTCCACCCGAACAATTTACATTGCAAGTTAAATAAAAGCTTGTAAAAATATGCCTACTGAATCTAATACCGATCTACGGGTCAAAAAATACTTACCGACCCCTAATATTAATACTAACCCTATCTTAGGCACATTGTTCAGTTTTTAACAAACCATGGTCCGTTTTTCCACATTATTACATAGATTTAAATTAAAAACAAACCCAAATTGTGTGTGTCTGTGGGTGAATTGGAGATGCGGATCACTATGTGTTCCATTACAGTTTTACCAAAAATTCTCACCTTCCTGATCCCACCGATATATAGCGTAAATTATAGTTTAGCTCCTTAGTTAACAATATGAATATGCATATGAGGTTAAATTCTTGTTTCAAAATTCCGATAAAATTCAATAATTTTTTTTCGGTGGCTTTCTTCCTTTTTTTTTTATTCTGAAGGATAAATTAAGGTCAAGGAGTATCATCAGGAAATGGTGACGTCAGCAGGAGATTATTACTGTTTTTGATGCACTTGCAAGATGCTGGAATGATTTTTTCCTCTTCTCTTGCCCTATATATGTGTTCTTTTATTATTATTATTTTTTATATTGGCTTTGCATATTTCTATATTGTGTGATTATGTGTATTGTGAATTTTCCTTTATGTATATAATTTGTATAATGCAATTATTTATGTATATCGTGATTTGAGAGGGCTGAGAGTATGGAGTCAGGCTCATGAAGGCATGGATCCAGTATGCCCATTTGAAACTGTACAAGCGAATGGTGACTCAATCATAGTCTGAGGTGTTTTTTCGTGGCATTATTTGGGATCTTAGGATGTACCAGCCTCCCTCAATGTAGTTCGGTACGTAGAGTTGCTGAGTGATCACCTCCATCCGTTTATGCTCTCTGTTCTGTTATCCACATGGTAATGGAGTTTTCCAGCAAGGTAACTGTACCTCTCACAAGTCCCGGTTGGGTACTGGCTGGTTGGATGACCATTCCTCTAACTTTTGTGTCATAAATGGACCCCCTAGAAGACCAGACTTAAATCCTATACAGCATCTTTGGGATGTTTGGGAACAAGACGGGTAGGGTCATCACACAGCACCAACGAACCTTACTAAATTATGGACAGCTTTAGCTAATACTTGGTAAGTCATTCTCGTGGAAAGTTTACAGAAACTTGTTGAATCTATACCTTGTCGTGCGCCAGCCCAAAGGCCAGAGGAAGCCCAACTCGTTACTTGGTAGATATACCTAATTCAGTGGCACTTCAGTATATATTAAAACAGATTTCAGAAAAAAAATTTAATTTTTGGCTAGTTATATAAATAAACCAAATATCGAATCAATCTCCAATTAGTTCGAAATATGATCAGATAAAAAAATGTATAAGTAAATCTTATGTATTTCTAAATTTTTCTTAAATTATTCATGAGAATATAAAAATCACGATACATATATATATGTAAGGATAATTAAATTATATTAAAAATTAAATTTCCTATCTAGCACTTCACTTTTATTTTCTCTTTACCTCTTCAAGTATCAAACTAACCACCCATTTATTTCTTCCGAACATATGGCCTAGCCAATAAACATGTCTAATTCCAGATCGTTATATTTAATAGCCCTATATGTCAGCATTAACTTTCAAGAGCACTCATGAACGCCACGATCGGTGTTTTAAGTGTTTAACTCACTTAAGATTTTTGGTGGTGTTTTTTTTCTCTCTGCCTCGTGCGTCAGAAGAGATGTACTCATTCTAGAATAAAGACCTTTTTTAAAACTAAGTCTGTTTCTGACTTCAAAATCATGTCATATATATATATATATATTCTTACTTAAAACTAAGTTCCTAACTATATATCAGCAAAATGAACACATAATCGTAATAAAAAAATAACATTACACGCAAAATTTCAAGTCGAAAGTTATTTGCATCTAGAACCAAATAACAACTGACGGTGTACGAATGTGCACCTCAAAAATTACTTCTAATTATAATACTACAACTGTTATAAAAGTGTGATTGTTATATGATCTATCAATTCTAGGAAATCATCTACATCAAAAAAAATATATGAAGCTCAAAAGTTTAAATTATGTATAAAAAAATAGGTTACTTTTCCGGCTTCTTGTGGAGTCATTCATTGCTTCTTTGGGTGTTGAAAGTCTCCAGGAAAAGAATACAAGTATCACCATCTGGTGGTAAATTTGAAAAGCAGGAACGTGCACGATAGTTGAGTTCTCAATTGATTGCTTTTATCAGTTAACAAGATACCAGGTTATAAACGCAAGTATTCATATGTGTATTTTAGGTTATACATAGCAGAGAATACCCTTTCTATATTAAACTGGTGTCAGGACATAAGAAAAATATACAATGAAAAGTTCTTATTATAATACGAAAATTTGTGCGGCTCAAATTATTTGTGTTTAAGTGTCTGAGTATTTCCATCCAGTGATTTTCCATTGAAACATTTTCGGTTTTTAAAATATTTCTGCAGCGTAATGTAATATGAAACATCCACACAAGTGAATACTAATCTGTATGTGTTGAATATGATTAAAATAAATTAATTAATTTCTTTATCTTTATAATTTTTATAACACGGTGATAAAAAATGCTTTCAAAATCTGTGTGAAACTTTCAACCTCACTGTTTATAAATTAAATTGTAGCATTCTTAGTTATACTCGGAATCGTAATCTTTATTTTATTCCTATTTGCATAATAATACAGGGTGTTGCCAAATTTGACAAACAGTTTCAGAGGGATGGTAGTAGGCAGTATGGGGACAGCAAATCACCATAGAACATAAGATCGCAAATCACGTTTAATCGAAATAATTCTCAAATACAGTTATGAAGGGTGTAATATCGAATGGAATGAAAAGGGGGAAATAAGAAATACATTTATTAAACTTAAGGCATGTTTACAATATGAACAATGCATCACAGCTCAGGGTCAAAAATACAACGATGTTTTGGTGGCACCAAAAGAAGAAATCCAAGGGCTTAAGGTCCGGTCAGCGTAGAGGTCAAGCAATAGGTCCGCCGCGTCCAATCTACCTCTAGGTATTTGTAACATGGAGTTGGTCGTGTACCGCAATCGAAAAATGGGCTGGTGTACCATTGAACATGAACCACACGTTCTGGTTCTCTGTGGCCGGTAGATCTTGTAGCAACTCCGGGAGGACGTGCTGTAGAAAAACAAGTTATTTTGCGCCATTGAGACTTTCGGTCAGTATATGTATATCCCCGCATTCGTATCGATACTCCCCTCGTCTAGCTCATTGTCCTCCCGTCGGCTACTATTATCTCAATTTTCATCAACTAAACGTGGTTTGCGACCCATGTTCTATAGTGATTTGTTGTCTTCATGCTGCATACTTTGATCCCTCTGAATTTGTCGACTGAATTCAGTAACACTCTGTATATCCTTATTTTGATTAAACTCTGTTACTGATCTTGCCGTTACTTTTAAAATAAAACTTAATTTTACGCAACATATCGATAGCTTCATTTCCAAAGCACATGAAAAACTTGGATTTCTGAAGCACAAAACTAGAGCATTTTCCACTAAGCTTGCTTTGAACTCTCTATTTTTTCTGTTGTCCGCTCGAATATTGCAGCCTTATTTCTGAGCCGTATTACAAAAATAAAATCGAATTGCTTGAAAAGGTGCGAAAGATATTCATCAGATACTTATTTCGTAGGGAAAAATGAGTTTTATCTGCAGGATTTATCCCCTTCCTTTCTACGAGAAATGTTTGGTATTCCAAGTTTGAAGTCACGACGAGAGATTTTTCTGATGTAATTTTTTTTTATATAAAGTCATCTATAATATCATTGATTTCGTTGATATTTTAACCCAGAGATTCGAAAACCTTTTTGTCTCATAGACCCCCTTGCAATGTTTTTTGGTTTGGGGTAGATCCCTGCTTACGTAATATTGAATTTTTGCAAATGTATCGACTTGAATGCGTTTATGACAGCTGGTACAGGGGTACTTACTTTAAAGATTTAAATTTCTAACTCTAGTGAAGTATATTAAAGCTTAAGAGAAACACGTGTTAATTAATTTGAAATTTAATTAATATATAAAATAGCTGATTAACAAATCAATGTTTATAATAATAGGGATGAAACTGGTGCTTCAATAACAAATTTTCAACATTTTTCATCAATCTTGTCAGGTTTAACCCTAAGTTTTCTT
Organism: Trichonephila inaurata madagascariensis; assembly: GCA_019973955.1. Classification (NCBI taxonomy): domain Eukaryota; kingdom Metazoa; phylum Arthropoda; class Arachnida; order Araneae; family Nephilidae; genus Trichonephila; species Trichonephila inaurata. Next base: position 95,771 of record BMAV01000381.1, read on the forward strand.
GGTTAGTATGTGACATCTCTCGCGTTCTTCTTCTAACATAACTCCTACGTTCTTTGACGGCCACGATTAATGGCAAAACTTTTCCAACCCAATTCCAAGAGGAAAAACGAAGCAACAATGCAAATAAGATAACCTTTAAAAGGATAGAAAGTTTAGTGAGAAAAAATGGCAATCTTAGAGGAAGCTTATTGTGGAACAGTTGGAATTGTGTTTAGACGGCCTACTCAAGAATCAAGGAGACGCCCACCCTCGCTAATAATTACAAGGAGAAACAATTGCACACGAGTACATCAGTCTACCTGCAAGTATCAGTATTGTTGAGTCTTCAACCAAGGTAGGAGGATTATATTCTGAACGATAGTTTAATACTGAAGCGAGATTAGATAGATAATTAGTTATATTTTGATAAGTGATCTAATTGCGTGATCTGACTTAGTTAAACGGCCGTACTTTGGTTTATTCTCACTTATTATAAGTTTGTTCGTTATATATAAGTAATTTAAGTTAAATTCTTAATAAAAGTTGTATTAAGAATTATAGAATGTCTCATCCTTCCGATAATCCCACACCTCTAACTTACGCGGAACCCCCACGTCATAGCTATCGACAGATGGCTATGTCACAAGTAGTATCCAGTCAACAACTGCGCTGAAATTCCTTCTCACAAGGAAAAGCAATTAAAAGCTTTCTCACCATACTCCATAATTCGAGATAAGTAACAGGTATGTGTGTGTCTTTTTAAAGCTAAAATTTCTGAAATCCACTTCTAAACTTTATTTTTTAAGATCTCCGTTACTAACTATTCTCATCAGTTCCTCTTGGAATATGACATTTTTTTAATGGGACCATGTGTATTCATTGCCTCCTGTGGTAATTACCAAGTAAATGCATTCTCAAACCTAGTTTCAAAATCTGAATAAAGGGAATTTAAATGTTGAACGTAGGTAAAAAAAACATCATTTTCACATCAGATTGTCTGTAGCCAATTCAGAAAATGGAAAAATACGTGACGTCCGACTCCCATCCATAACTTAATTCTGGCAAGAAACGCTGAAATGATCGTCCTTGTTTTAATAAAATTTAAGCTGTCATCTTATAACTGCAAATTAATCTCATTAAATTTAGAAAATAAATCTAATAAATAGGTCAAATCTGGTTTTCCCATTTGATTAAATTTTCGTTTAAAATTAGTCACACACACACACCGTCTGGTTTAATGAGAGTCACTATTGTAGACCCACATTTACACTTCATATATAGAACCCCAACTTATTTTTTTTGCTGTCGTGGACCCCTTTCAGGTCATCATAGACCCATGGGGTCTATATATACCCCTTTGGGAATCACTGTGTGTGTGTGTTTTTTAGCCCATCAAGTTACAATTCTTTTTCTTCAAAACATGAGAATAAAATCCATTAATCCAGGTGTGAAAACCTTGCTAATTGAAAATAAAATTAATTTATTATCAACAACTGAAGAACGAAAAATAAAATTAAAATTTTAGTTTAACTGAAAAATAGCCACAATAATTAGTTAATTATAAATAAGTAATTTAGAATAACGTTATGCATTAATAATTACGAATTTAGTGTTGCATTTTTGCAACGCCTGTCCTATAAATGGATTATACAGTTATTGACTGTTTTCAGATTGATTATTTCAAACAGTTACCGGCGAGATGTTTGAGAAAGTATTCTTAATTTGAGGATAGGTTATCCCAGATGTGCAATTATATAGATAAATTCTCACAGTATAAGTTTTAACACAGATTTTCTGCAGAATTTGATATTTTTAATGCGTCGTTTTATGTTTTTCGACGTAAGGTTTTACAGCTTTTTGAACTCTTAATATGCGTTAATTTTTATTCTAAATGTTCTTAATATTTTTTATGTGTTTGTGTTTATATTATTAACTGTTTATATCTTTTGATTGTGTTAGGGCAATTTTATAGTTTTTACCTTTCGTTTTTCTATCGTACTTCTTTGTAACTGAAGTTTTACCTGTAATAGGGATTTCCAAAATAAAATAAATAAATAAAAGTACTGAAGAAATATTCGTTTTTTCGTCCTTATTTACTGTGATCTTATTTTTTCGATAATAACAATCGCCACTTTGTCCAGTGACACAATACGTTTTAAGGTATCCGACTACGTTCGGAACCGTGATTTTAAAAAGGCGCATAAATGGATAATTTTCATGATATTTAGTGTCACTTTGATTACAATACATGCATAAAATTGCTTTAAGGACATTTTGACAAAAAAATTATTTAAATACAATATTTTGGCAAAAAATTAACTTAGAATAATTTTTTTTCAACTAGAATTTTTGAAATATATAACTTAGAAGTGGGTTTATCCATATTTTACGACAACAAAGGGGAGCAATTTTAAGAAAAAAACGCCAATAATTATTTAAATGGTGGTAACTCTGAAAAATAATGTGAATTTTTCAAAAATTCTAGTTGAGCCTCTGTAGAGAGGTCTGAGCTATATACAGGCAAAATATTATTATAATAGAAGCATTTTTCACAAAAAGGAGAACATTTTAAAAAAAGGTTATTCTAAGTTAATTTTTTGCCAAAATATTGTATTTAAATAATTTTTTTGTCAAAATGTCCTTAAAACAATTTTATACATATATTCTAATCTAAGTGACACTAAATATCATGACAATTATCCATTTATGCGCGTTTTTAAAATCACGGCTCCGAACGTAGTCGGATACCTTAATACACCATTGAACTGTTTATTAGTTTGTGTAAACATAATTGTTTATTTCTTGCACAAATTATTCGCCTATCAAAGTACTTTCACTAAAGTGAAAAATAAACGCAAACATGATTTATTTCCCTAAATATGAATACATGCATCAATAATGCGAAGCTACTGCAGATTGCTAAGAAAAAAAAACAGAAAAATACGCTGTTATCCGAAGGAGATATAAAAAGAAAGAGTTTCAGAGCTTTTCCAAGAAAAAAGAAACGTGTTTCTAAATTTAACTCTTGGGGTCCAGCAAAAAATGGAGAGTGTGCTAAATATAGCTTACACATAATTGAGAAAAAATAACACGTTTTAAATTAAACGTTTATATGCTTGTTTTTTCATCATATCCAGCATGGGAAGACATTAAAATGTTTTATATGCTGTAAAAGATGCTTTTGTACAATGTTGTAGAATGGTTTTAGGATTTTTACCACGTACTAAACATGCAGCTCTGTTATCATGGCATCATCTTTCATAATGCCAGACGACAGGATTGGAAAATTTTAGAACTCTCTTCAGAGCAACCTTCTATTAATAACCCCGATGTGACGAGAAAGAACAATTATCCGATTACGCACGCTGCATAATGAAGATGTCATTTCAGTTTTCAATCCCCCCCCCCTTTCAAGTAAGAATTACTTTGTGTGATCTCTTTATATTATATTCGAAAAAAAGAAAGAATTCAGTGGGAAAAAAAATAACGAGATAAGATAATAAATACGTGTAGGAAGATACATTTTTTTTTTGAAAAAAAATATATGTTTATCAGATTTTTATTTTATCATTTTTATCATTCTTATTCGTTCCTTCGTTCCTCCCCCCTCCAGAAAAAATTCACCGGGGAATCGTAATTCTTTGGTCTCTTGCCAAAATAATTAATAATTGTTTATTGCCACAGAATATATCAAAACTTGAGCGACACTGGATGAATGTTTTAGGAATGCGATTTCTCAGCTGGTGGCTTTTTTTTTAGATTTTCTTTTGCCATCTATTAACTGTCAAAATAAGAAAAAAAAACCAAGAATTTTCGCTTTAAACATGAAGGGTATTAGTTATTCCACTGATGTGCCTTGTGCAAAGATGAAATGAATCTTGTGAGCTTGTGAACGAGTTACACTGCCGTCCTTGTTACTTTGATTGCCACTTTCGGCTGACCAGGACTTGCTGTCCTCTCTGCGGGACTTAACTAATTACAAAATTCTCAGGGGGCTACTTTTGGTTTTATCGTCTGATGTAAAAATAAGATTTTCGTTACGAATCTCTCAAAAAGTATTCAATGAATGCGTATAAATACAGAAAAGGGTTTTCTGGCTTCAACAGACAGGCTTCGAGTTGAGATATTCCAACAATAATGTAAGTACTACCCCAACATATTTTCATAGTTAGTTATGTTAAACAAGAAATTTTTTAGTGTAAAAATGTAATTATAGAGCTTTGTATGATTAAAATTATTGTATAGTTTTCAAAATTCTTTTGCTGTGTACACTTTCTCATATTAAAACAAAATTCAAATTTTTTTGAAATGTGCAAACAGTGAACAAAATGTATATTTTGTTTGTATATTAAATACTTAAGTATTAGTTAAAATGATATCACTTTTAACGTAATGATAGTTTAGACTGAAAAAAATAAGTGAAAATTTTGATTCTTAGCTCTAGCAATAGCTCAGAGCATATTAAGAATTTTTTCAGAGCTTTTATGTTTTTTAAAAAAAAATTCTAAAGGCCTGTAAAACTTTTTTTTGAACAAAAACAGTTTCTAAAACCTATATAAATAGCTGAAAAATTTGAATATTATATTCATTTTTTCTGTTGTTATATTACTTATATTCTTGTTAATCCTTAATATTTTTTGTTCCACATTTGCTATTGATTTTTTTTTATTAATTTTAATTGCAAATTTACATAGATCTCTGCGAAAAACAATTCTCTTTAAATTATACAAAAAGGTTTGTGTTTTGAATTCAATACAGTTACTTGAAACTTGGCTTCAGCACTGATTGCACCGAATAAATTTACATGGATTTTAATTTTAAAAAATATATTGTGTCTTAAGTTTAATTTCTGAATTATTAAATGCTCATTTTTAGTTCCATGGAAATGTCGAACATCTGTAAATTTATACATATCAAGAATTTTTTTAAAAAAATTTTGCTACTCACGTATAAAGTAGTTCAACATATAGAAATACAGCATGTATGTATTTGAATCATGTCAGTTATATCCAATTTTTTCATTTATATATTATGATGCAACGAATTAAATACATCTTGAATAAAAAACTAATTAAATAATTATAAATGACATAAAATAATTAAATAAATTAAACAATGGAGCATTAAAATACAATAGATTAAAATTTCTTTTTCCCGTTTGGGAAAATATTCACACTATTTCTTGTTAAGATAAGATTCGCAATGACTAATAAGACTCGTCTGAATAAAAAAGAATGAATTAAAGAAATGATTAATCATCGCTCGTTGAAAAACTTTATTCGATTTTTTATAACCAGGGAAAAAAATACTTGATGGAAGTTTATTAAGAGTTTTCTTTAAATAATTTTAAAAAAAGAATACAGAAATCAACTTCGAAGCCAAGATTTTCACACTCGGAAAAGATGAATTTTAAGTATAATAAACCAGAAACCAGTAATTAATAATCAGTTTGTAATGGATGGCCAGTCCATCCATTAATGTACGAGGCATAGAAGGAAAATTAGCCACATAGTCAAAACAAACTCAATTTATTAACATTTCTCAACAATGTCACAAATTTTAACAACCCAAGTTAAGAAATGCACCAATAGATAAATATGGGCGCAGTAGCGAGGTAGATTAGATAACTGGAGACACAATTATAAATAGGATCACGTACTCTTAGCACGTCCTGGCAATACAGCTTCTAAATATTTGAAAGTAAGTTCTAAAGTAATCTAATTCAAGCTAACACTAATCAATTTTAAACAGCTAATTGAGCAAATCATCAATCTTAATATTAATGGAATAATCTACGAAGCGCTCTCGCCTAGTTTTATGTTAATCACTAGTTACAATCCGTTTAGCTTCTAACTTCTCTCTGTTTCGAACTTGAAAGTTAATATTTAAATACAAGCCATTATTTGAATAAATCGTGTCTTCTTCTTCGGAGGAAAGTTTTCAACAGAATAATATTTAAAGAACCATTATTCCCCAAAATGATTAGTAGGAAGTACGCGAATAGTCCGGTTACAAGTTTATTAACATTTTTCTGTTACTTTAAATTTTGAATATCATATCGTCTTTCATGATGTTGCCATTGGTTTTATGCACAAATGTAGAACGTATTATATCACTTTTACTCTTTGGAAACATTCGAACAGTAAACAAACGAATAATTTATATTTTCCATCAAATCGTTTTGTTTATGAAGTGGACTTTTTTTTTCTAGAACTCATTTGTTTTTGTTGCCACTGCTGCATGATTTTTTTTTTCATGGCGAAAACGATATAGTTGAGTAGTTGAAACCAACGCTGCAGCGAAGTGTGTTTGTATGTATAGAAGCGAAATTAAAAATTATAACTTTATTAAAATTCTACTATCCATTTAATATTTATTTTCTCAGCGAACATATTCGTGTTTATAGTTCACCATCTAGTACTTTCTCAAAAAAACAATCCAGCCTTCAAAATCCATTTCAGGGGTCTCAGGGGTGTTAAATTTCTCTAGAGGTCTGAAAATATAAACAATTTTCAAACAGGTATAATTCTTTCAAATTTAAATTAAATAATTCGAATCTTTTACACGTTATTTATAAAAGAATGGGGCTTGAGAAAAGTATAAAATGTTTTTAAAATATAAGCATAATTTTTAAAATTATAAGCATATGAAAATAAGAAACTTTTCTAAAAGAAATATTTATTAAGTTTTACGTCGCGCCTGCTATTTTCTCAAATAGTAGCTTTAATTACTAGCTATAAGTTGATTTATAAAGGTAAATGTATTATTACACTGTAGCTATTTTATATAAATAGAATAACAAATTAGATATTTTAATAAATAAAAAAATACATTTTTAAAAAAATATTTAAAAAATTGCAATATTTTACAAATATTTTGAAATACAAAGTATATATAATACTAAAATTAGGTAGAGTTTAAAGAGTATGATGCATTTTATAATTCTATAAAGTTTTATACATCAAAGGCTACTATTTTTTGAAAATAGCGTATAACGCAAAAAAGCCTTAATATTTTAATAAATTTTCATAAACATGATTTTAAAAAATTAATTATATTTTTAAACATTTTATACTTTTCTGAAGCCCCATTCTTTATAAATAATGTTAAAAAATTCGAATCATTTAATTTAAATTTAAAAGAATTATACCTGTTTGAAATTGCTTATATTTTCCGACCTCTAGACACCCCTGAGACTCCTTCATCCCTTTTTATGGTCATAGGATCCAAGCCTTGCTCTCCACTTAAAACTTTAACTAAAAGATGATGATTTAGCAGTCAATGAAATAAATACACAACTCAGGCCCAAATCATAGGCAGTTGGTGTCGGTAAATAGGTTGTTAAAAGATATCTTAATGAATGAATAAAAATTGTTATGCTTCTTTTTCGAAACGTTACTGATATACTGTAATTGTTTGTGATGTTTCACTTCAAGATATTTTAAAAACGGTTTTATTCAGTGAGCAATCTACATGTCTATCGCTGAGAGAAAAAGACGCCTAAGTGAAGTGGCTTTACCGCTTATATCCAGATGTGCTAAGTACCGTTCTTAGTTATGGGTTATATTTAAAAATTAATGCTGACATATAGGACTATAAAAATAATGATCTGGGATTAGAAGTGTTCTGTTTGGACCATCTGCTCGGAGAAATAATTGGGTGTTTAATTTATTACTTGAAGATGTAGCGGAAAACAGAAATTAAATGTTATATAGGGAATTTAATTTTAAATCTAATTATCCTTACATGAATATAAGTGCATAGGGAAAATAAAAATTGTCAGTCATAAAATAGAATGTTTCATTTCGTTATAAAATACGTCAATTTATTCTTGATATTTATCTTGTAGGAAAAATCATATTCTGACACTACGAATATGTGTATTTCAAATCTATATTTCGTGTTGGTGAAATTAAAGAGTGGTGCGGAATCTCCTTTGAAATGAACAGAGACATAAAAATCTATATGTGTCATTGTCACACACGAGACGCTAAAATTTCCAGATTTTTTTTTACAGTGAGCGAATATTCATGTCGCACTATTCAGCTACTCGAGGGCTTTTCTGGATGGTTGTTTAAAAACTGAGATTAAATTATTTGGGAAACATTATTAAGACCGTAATAATCTGTATCATTAAAGGCTGAACCGAGCCTGACAAGCTTAAAATAATTAAAGGTTTCTACTTTAAATTAATTACTTTTATTTAATTAAATCATAGAAAATTATAAGACATTAAATGTAACTCTGCTATGTAACTGCAATATAAATAATATATAATATATTCTATTCTTGATTATTTGTTGAACATATATTATCGTGTTGTCGTGTCGGGGATTTGAGTTTTTGCGTCACTGAAAACCCACCGTGTAGAGGCAGCGGTCGGCAACCTATGACACGCGTGCCACATGTACCACGTGATGAAATTCACATTAGCACTCTTTACTATTCTACAAATTTCTCAATTTTTGAGTTGTGGGAGTTAATAAATATGTAATGAACCTTCATGACAAACATCTTCAAAATTATGGACATTTACGAAAAAATCTGAAAGAAAGGTCCAACTATACATTTACAACTATTTTGTAGATTATTGAACGTTATTGTTGGAAAGATGTAATTGTTTGAAGAGAGAAAATTGCACATACTCTGCTTTCCGCTTTTGGTTCTGCATATTTAAGTAAAAATTCTTTCCTCGTATGAGAAAAGTATTTCCAGTCCGCAAAGAAATTGTGTTTAACTAAATGCTCAATCATGTCAAATTGAAAGTCCCACAAATTATATAACTGTTTTTTCGATATGACAGTAGAGCGGTGCAAGCACTAGGTTCGCATTGATATTTTTTTTTTAACTATAATGAAGAAAAATACTTATTTTTATGCTGTATATTTCTTATTTAAAAAAATATGTTTAAGAATACACAATATATATGGACAATTTTAATTAGTTTTATTTTCGTTGAAGAAATAGTTATATTTTATGTTGTTTATTTTTGTGTTAAGAAATATCTTTAAATGAAGAAAAATTAATATACACTCATGGACAAAAAAACTAGCGCACCAAGAAATAATTGCGGGATCGTAACGAAACATGGCATAGAGGTACATGTCAGGAAGCTATGCAAATGATTAGAAATGCAATGTGTGATTGCGCATTACGTATAGCCGCGCGGTAGAGGACGTTTAACATCGTTCTCCGTGGAGTATAAAACAGGTAACCAAAGCTTATTTGAGGGTGCTGAATCGTTTACAAAGTAAAAGCTGAGGTAGACATGCTATTACGCCTTTCGAAGACAATATGATTAGCTGCGCAGTTTGAGAGGGGGAGAATTATCGGCATGATGGAAGCTGGATGGTCAGCTAGGCGAGTCGCTCGTCAATTAGGCCGCTCTGATTGCGTTGTGAGGAGGTGTTGGGACCAGTGGATCCGAGAGATGTCATTTACACGAAGACCAGGCTTCAGGACGCCCTCCACAGACCAGTCGTGGAGAAACCACCACATCGTAAGAAATGCACACGTACAGCCAACTGCTTCATCAGCCGCCATCCAGGCACAGGTAGTACCTTCACTAGGGGTCGCTGTGTCTTCTCGAACCATGCGAAGGCTCCTGGCTGAAGGACATTTGGGATCGCGGTGACCATTACGTGTGCTGCCCTTGATGCTCACCCATCGACGCCTCCATTTAGAGTGGTGCCACGCACGAGGAAACTAGACTGCAGCAGAATGGAACCAGGTCGTCTTTAGCGACAAATCCAGATTCAATCTCAGCAATGATGACAATCGTGTTCTTGTGTGGAGACCTGGAGGTGAACGCCTCAATCCTGCCTTTGCTTTACAGCGACACACCGCTCCTACAGATGGTGTGATCGTATGGCGTGTCATTGCCTACAATACACGGTCACCCCTAATATTGATCCGTGGCATCATGACACGTGAGTGAATATTAACGTCGCACTGTTCAGCTACACGAGGGCTTTTGGCAACGGACGGCTTTGAACCATGGTCAAGTGACGAGGACGACACCTGAGCTGGTCCCCCTCCTAACCACCACACCACACCAACGGGAGGACGTTTAAGCGTGTATCAGCCCCTCTACACTGGGGCTCTTTAGTGGCGTTGGGTTCGAACTCGTGACACGCCAGCCACGAGCTCGTGACCACGACGAGTTGGTACCGCGACATACACAGTTTCTGTATTCATCTTACATCGTCGTTTTTTATCACACAAATTGTATCATTTCTTATAGTGTTTTATTTTAGCTACCCGATTTTTGGCAAAACTTATCTACCGTGTAAAAAGAGAGAGAGAGAGAGAGTTAGGTGTATTTTAAAACAAAATCTTTTAAAAAATAAAATGCATGATTTCATTGGAAATAAATTTGTTACAGGAAATCAAAATTTGTTACCAGCGTATTGTTTCTGCTGTTGGTAATCAACGGCGTTATTGCACAGAGAAGCAACAAGAGAAGTTTCTCCGACCTTGGCTGTATGGGCGTGTACGACAAAGCCAAGTTCGCCAGACTGGACAGGGTTTGCGAAGAATGCTATCAACTCTTCCGGGAATCCGACGTCCATACCTTTTGCAGGTTAGTGCCTTATATAATTCCTGAACTAACGAACTAATCAGAATGAATATCTTCAAGGTTATCAGATTATTTTTAAAATCAGCTTCTCGACAGAGCTACACAAAAGCTACTAATACCAAATCTCGCCACTTAGATGAAACTGGAATTTTATAACCACGAGTTAAAATTAGCATTGTGTTGCATCATCAACATCTCCAACCTCATAAACCATGTCGCAGGAAGACATTGAAACTCATTTGACTTTAAAAACACCTTATTATTCAGTGCTACTGTCTTTAGCGCAATCAAAATTCCAGTTCATGTTTCACAAAGTTTGTACTTGCGGAAGGTCGTTTGCACTTTATGGAAAGGACTTTCCTGTCAGTTTTCTATTTATAACGCCATACACTTGTCTCCGAAAGTCTGCGTACAGACGCGATCAACTTTCATATTCATACAAAGATCTCTGAAGTCTTTCTGAAACAATACAATTTTTATTGATTCCTCTAACGTCGTAAATTCATATATTATAAGTAACAATCCCCAGATTATTACATAAAAGAATACAAATATTTATAACTTGACAAGACACAAATCACGTGCGTCAAAAATCTGCGTACACTGGAAAAAAACATTTACGATAATGGATTGCAACTGAAAAAATACTTTTTAAGCAATTCCTGTTCTTTCTATAACTCTCTCGACATATTTGGCAGGATTCAACTCCCTTAGTTGTCTCTTCTGTGGTTACGTTGCTATTTTAATAATACATGGATCACTTTTCTGTTACCTACCATGGAATCACATAAGCATTCAAATCTCAAATTCTAAATATAAATCATTATACAAGTTTATAATTACTTTAAAACACGACATGGTGTAATTATATCATAATTAAAGATCTTTAAAAAAAAGCTCTACTTTGTAAGTAAACGCAGATTTTACGCGAAGGAATTGGTGATTATTCCATGGTCCTTCGTGTTTTCTCATGTTAAGATGGATTTTGCTGTTGTTGTTTGAATAAGGAAGCCTCTGGCCCCTGATCCTCCCCCAGGGTGTTCTTCCTCAAAATTGGGGTGGAACCGAGCTAAATCATACTGTCACCTGTATGGTGCTCAAGACTACGGCCAACGACAGGCGTACATCCAGCCCCTTGCCATGATGAATTTCGTGGGCCTCGATTTGACTACGTCAGACAGGTGGCATTAGCAACAATCACAGCTTTGAAGAATCCCTGAATGGGTTCTAGATTCAAACCCCTCCCATAGACAACAAATTTTTTAATTTTTAGCATAAAAATTATGTTTCTGTGATTTTATCTACTTTTTTAAAAATATTCCTCCCATGGAAGTAGTCTGTGTAAGCCACTAACCACTTTTGATTACAGTAATACCCTGTTGTTGTTTCTAATGCCCCCTGTCTGACGTAGTGAGATTGAGGCCCACAAAATTCATCGTGGCAAGGGGCTGGATAGACGCCTGTCGTTGTCCTTGTCCTTGAGCACCATACAGGTGACAGAACGATTTAGCTCGGAGAATTCCCGAAGGGATGATAGATGGCGACACCACCGAATTCCACCTCCACAATTTCGGCATGGAACTGAAGGGGAGGGAAAATATTCTCCAGTCCCCTGCACTCGTGATTCAGCCCACAAGACTTTCAGACCCACTGATTTAACGAGCACGTACACCGTGTGTATTTGGTGACACGGGCATCGAAACCAGGCCTTCCGGCCTGGAGTCCGATGCTCTAACCACTTGGTTACCCACGGTCCCAGTAATACTCCGAACTTACGCGATAGGTGGGGCTGAGTGATAACCGCGTAAATCAAATTCGCGTAAGTCAGGGTATAATTTCGTATGTAAATAGATAACAATTGCTTAGAGTTGAGGAGGCCAGAGACGAAAGAAAATAATAATATAGAGAACCGAATGTATAATAAAATTTTAGAATACGTAATACAAAATCGTACACCAAAGTTGTTTTGATGTAGAAGGTGCCATAAAAACTAACAAGTAGACTGCTGAATCAAAGATTTTCTTTTCCTCCCGCAAAATTCCCTTGTAGCAAGCTAATAATTTTGTAACACTTTTTCAATTAAATTGAAGCCTTTCTGTCAAATTGCCAACCGGCATTCGATCTTCTAATTCAGTGATACTCAACCTGCGGCCCACCGAGCCTTTTTAAGTGGCCTGATTATGGTCCATTGCTGTGAGAAATTTACTTATTTAGGAACATTGTATTTAAAATTTTGTGAGAAATTCTTTGTCAAGAAATCAAATGTATCACTGCTTTTTGCTGTCGGTGTCGTACGGGTTCGAATTGATATTCTTTCTCTATTTGGAACAGTTACGGTTAGTGATAACAGACAACAGTCGAGTAGCGATAATTTTATGGGTGAAATTAGTAATTTTTAACTATTTTTGATATCTTGCAAGCGAAAAACATTCAAAGAAAATAGATCATTTCAAGACGTTTGGGAGGTGGACTATTTTGTAGTGAAAAACAAACATGGATCAGTAATTGTTTGATTTGTCACGAAAGTGCTGTATTTAAAAAATATCAATAAACAGGAATCATTCAATGATCTTTTCCTCCTCAAATATCTCTTTCAAGAGGTTATAAATAGGCTATGTTGAACAATCTTTGCAACAGCAACAAAGTGTTTTGTCAGTGATAATGTTACAGCGGTAACAGACATAGTATGAAGATCGTTATATTATTGGTAATCATACGAAGCCGTTTACTGATACAGAAATTATGAAGGAGTGTTTCTTAAATGCTTCTAATTTAGTGTTAGTGACAAAAATATAAAATATGAAAAAATAATAATTAAAATAGGCAAAACAGGAGTTATAATATTTTGATCAGTTTTCCACATTTTAAATTGTCAATGTTATCTTGGTTTTAAAGCATTTATTCTCCCCCATTTATCCTCATGTTGAGGCCCGCGTGACTTAACTAACATATGTATGTGGCCCAGCAGAAAAAAAAGTTGAGTACCCCTGATCTAATTGAACTGGGTCTAAAGACTCAAGTTCAGTGCCTTGCTCTTGCTCATGCATTTCTATGTGCTCATCCATTGTCAGCTCCTGATAGTGGGAATCTAGCAGTTCTTGAAAGTCACCTTTATCCACTTAAAAATTTATTCGCCTGGCAATATTGACAACTTCTACAATCAACTTACATATCTCATCACGCTCTGGCAGTGATTTTGCTTAAATTTCAATGATTAAAGAAAAAAGACGACGAGATTTGAAAATAGAGTAACTCCGAATTCCCGTAAGTCGGGGTAGCTTAAGTCGAGGTATTACTATATTTCATTATTATATTATAGCAATTGATTTTGATGTGGGACTCAACTTTTTGTTCATATACGGCTTTTTTTTGCAATATTTTTTCCATTAAATAATGCTTGTAACAATACTGAGTTTTAATTTATTATTACTGGATTTTTGAAGGCTTTGTTGTTATACAAAAAGTCCTACCGAAGTCAAGGATTCCAATCAATCTCATTGCAATGCTTTTCATGCGAGTATTTTCCTTCCTAGTTATGTATGAAGATTCCGATAAAATTTTTAAGAGATTAGATTTTTTTTTTATTCAAAAAATAAGCCAATTGTTGCTTTAACTTATGATTCGATATGTTATGAATTTTTTTTTAAGAAAAATAACTGTAATTTCGAAAGTGCGTTTACAATTTTTGGTATATATATCTTTCCACAGATAATCCTCCGACCTTCAGTCAATTTTAGAACTTTTTTAAAATAAAAATTATATTTATTTTCCACTTAAGAAAAAAATAGTTATTCTTATAAAAAATTTAAAATTAAAAAATAATTTTTAAATAATTTCTATAATTTTCAAATAAATTTCTTTATTTCATCAACAGCGTGTAATGGCTCAGATTTTCATTGGTATACAAGGCTTCTAAAGTTGATATGACCATTCTGAAATTTGTTAGAAAAGTCCTGCTATTAGAGTTTAATTCGAAAAATAGTTTAACATGTACCATATGATTCCACATATTTGAACCTAAACACTAAAACCTAATGTGATTTATTTTTATACTGCAGATTAAATTTTATAAAAATAAAGATGTAAACGCGGATAGCATTCGAAAGCGTTACAAAGGTTGACTGGATTTCTAAGTATATTCGAACAAATAATTCAATAAAAATTTTATGCATTATATTAGGTTTTACATGGGATAAATCGCTCACTAAATACTAACGTTAGTGGTCGTGCACCCTCCAATCCTTTTTTTATAAATATTTTTAGTGTACACGATAAAAATCGTAATTCCAGTGAATAATTTAATTTAGAGAAAGTACATACTTGTCTTCTTTTAAAGACCTTTCAACTTTTCTTTGATAATTTGAGAAAAAGATCTAACAAAACTGAACTAAAATGTTTCAAATGTGTGCTTGACTTTAAAGAGGACATAAAAATCACAGAAACTTGTTGCTAATATTACACAGGAATGGTATTTGCTAGCAAAACTTTCATATTTTGTTCAAATTATTGTAGTTTTATTGTCCTTTGATGAACGATAAATATATAGCGTGTTGAGATTTTTCTTGCTGGTATCTTCTTTGACAGGGCGCAGTGTGTCTTGTGGTATACTTACGGTTTTATACTTTATTTTCATGTTTTATAGGTAGCATTTGAAAATTTTCCTTTCAACTCAAAAGTTTCAAGTTCATTGCTTTTCTCAAATATCCTTTCGCTATCATGATTAATGTGCATTATTTCATCAGGTTCTTTCCTTGCTCGATAAGTTTCAACTTCATCCAATAGAAATCGCAGATACCCATTTCTTTTTTCATATTCTGTTGATTTACATTTATAGTCGTACAACACAGCAATGAAAACCACTAAGTCGTTCACAGGGGAAAATGCCCCCTGTTCTTAGAAAATATTTTCTAACGAAAATGGTCACGTGGGGAACTCAGTCACCCCAAGTACCTCAATATTATAAAAAAACGTTTTCCATTCCCAAAAAAGAGGGAGATATGTGACAAATATATTTTAGTTCCCATGAAGACTGTCATATAGGAGGATACTGAGAAGGTCATATTTGTAACAAATAAAAGTTTTTTCCAGAATTAAAGGATTCGTGAGCCTTGGGTTTACTGTGTGCCCCACGCGACCACTCCAGGGTTAAAATATCTTTAGGCACAAGTTTGTACTTCACAGAAATATTCTATTTAATATCATAAATGGTTTGCTATCTTTAAATATGTAGGATCGACTATTTACTATCACTTTAAATGTGTTTCACAGCCAAACTGCAATTTTAAAAAAAATTTCTAAGGAAAAGATGCGATAAACAATAATTTAAGGCTTGTTTAAAAATCGAAAATCAAAAACCTAAAATTCGAAACGAATTATTTTTAATTTAACTTTTTTCAAAAGTTACAATTTCTCACAAAGTGAATCTCTTGAGCCACGTGAAAAGTTAAAAACATGTTTTTATACAACTTCATCTCGCATGAAGAGCAATGGGCTCAATTCATGTGACGTGGTCACATGATAGTGAAAGCCACGTGATTCTAGCCAATCGATTCAAAAACTCATGCGACGTCATAGTCACACGATAAAAACTATCTAGTGTTTCCAATTAATCAGTTCACGCGCTCCGTTGTTGCCAAGTTTTGCTCTTTGCAGAAACTTTCTCTTAAAAAGTACATATGCACAAAATGCATTTTATTTAAAAGTTTAAGAATAAAATATGATTTTTTTTTAATTAAAAAAAACCTTTTTGAAGAATTTTTTTTCCTAACATTTAAACATCTTTACCCAAATATGAAATTTGAAATTTTATCTGAGTTTTACAAATAGAACAGCAAGTACAATTAGTTTAATGTTTGTTTTGAATGCAATGGAGAGCGCGTGTTTGTCTTTGCAATGTGATGCCCATTCAACTCTCAGTTTGTGCTTATGGCATTTTTATTTTTTTATGCTCAGGTCCAACTGCTTCAAAAATGACTTCTTCCAACAATGCGTGGACGCTCTTTTGCTGCGCAAAGACTCACAAAAGCTGGACTATATGGTGGATCAACTCTACGGAAGGTGAACTCAATTGAATGTTGTGTTGTGATGTTTGTGTAAAAAAAATCTTGATGTACCTGTTTATTTATGTGAATAAAGTATACATTACATGCAATATATAAAACCTGTCTCACATTATTTAACAGCAAGGTGAGATTATTTACGTAATAAAAATGCGTTGTTGAAAATTTGTTGCTAAAAAAGTCTGCTTATATAAATGATATTTTAATAAACTTAAAAAGCCCGCTTTTATAGTCAATCGAACTAAGAAATTTCTGACGCATCCTTCCCTTTTTCGCATAAAGAACACATTTTTTGTTTGTTGTATTAACCAAAAGCGTTTTCACATTAGGGTTGTAACTTAACCTTGCAGTCACCAAATCTGGAATTGGGAAATCGTTAATCCTGATGATCCTCTGATCAGGGTAATGGAACCAAATTATTAAATTATTGTATTATTATCGGTTCTAATCAAGGACGCAAAATTTCGAATTAATCTGACCTTTTAAAGTGGGTAAAAACTGAGTTCAAGGGTTCCGTTGCATACAGGTGAAGCTAATAAAAGTGAGTGTTATAAACAAGGTATTCATTTTAATTGATACTATTACTCAGTAAAATGACTACTAAAGAGAATGGTGTTAATCAAACAGCAAAAAATCTATAAAATGTTTAACATACATTAAATAATTTTTCAAAATTGATTGATGCATAATATAGTAGTGAGTAAACTCGTAGAAATTTCTTACAAATATCAATTTTTTTTTTGCAAATTTGTTACAAAATTGAATGGTTTGAGGGGAAATATCATAACTTTTATGTATATCACCAATAAAATTATTTTAATATTACAAAGAAATATAAGACACACACACACACACAAATTTTCGTATTCAAAAATGTTTCACCTGTTTTAGATTATAACTGAACATTTTTATAATACTTAAAATGATTCAACGAGTTATTGTTCCTAGAACAAAATAGCATTTTTCTGAAAATAAAAGCTCCTTTCCATGTTTTCAAACTGACAATGGGACTGTAAACCTAATGAAATCGACTCTTATACATTTTGTGTTGTGCCACAAAGGCTTTTTGTTCTCATTTTTACTTTATAATGATCTTGTCATTTCGTAAAATTATAGAGTTAAAGGATTTAATTTTAAAAAGACGCTAAAATGATACAAAACAATGGTATCTATTTGAGTCAATAATTTAAAGTATATCTCCTATCATCACAATTTACTTAAGTTAACCATTAATAGTGGAAATATATACGATTTGTATCTGCCTCAAATGTTTCGCCGCTAGAGAATTCTCAACATCATTTAAATCAAAAACACTAAACTCTGTAATTTTTTAAAAAAGATAATTATATAAAGTGATATTGTTAAAAAAAAAGTTCTGAGTTCACATTGTCATTCAGTTTTTGATTGGATGCACAATACCTATTGCTAACATGAGTACAAAGGATTTAAATTGAGGTGTAATTTTAAAATATTTTTTAATAAACATGCAATTTTAATCATTTACTGATTTGTTTTAAGGGAACTGTGTACTTTGCATCAATCGTATTGTGATATGGTCGTTCTTAGTCGACCATATCCTTGTGGGTCAGCGTTAGAGGTGTGGGATTCTCGAAATGAAGAGACATTTTAGAATTCATAATATGACTTTATTAAGAGTTTAACTTAGATTACTTATATATTGAACAAACTTATTTTAAAGGGTGAGAATAAACCAAACACGTGCCGTAGTTAACACAGATCGCACAATTGGATCACTTATCTAAATAATTATATTATCCGCCTACTCTCAATCCTAATAATATTTCGAATTCGGAAAATAATCTTTCTACCTTGAATTCCAAGCACCGGGTTTAAACACCTTCAGATTGGTGTTGGTTCGTGTGAATAGTATCACCTTAGTAATGTTTAGATTTCCAGTTGATTCTTGGTTTTGGCCCTCAAATTACACTTCTACCTTTTCCAAACTGAACTTTCTCTAAATTGCCATCATGCTTACTAAAAACTTATGTCCTTTTTAAAGGCTATCTTATTTGCATCTATACTTTCGTTTCACTTCTTGGATTTCCGGTTGGAAAAGATTTGCCTAATCTTGGCCGTCAAAGAACCGAAAGGTTATGTTAGAAAGGACGCGTGGCCGTCACAACCCCTCCCAAAAACAAAATGTATTTTATTCGAGGTCTACATGACCCTAAGAAATTACGTGCCTAAATTTTTATTTCTTAATGTCCTCACTTTCTAAGTTTTATTTAAATTTTTAAACCCTTTAATCCTCATTTTAACTTTTTTAATTTCTAATATTTAACTTAACTTTATTTTTATTATTCATCTTAAAATTAAATTTAATATTCCTCCTTTAAATTTTAACTCTTTACAGACCAACATATTTTACTCAATTAACTAGACCAACATTAACAGTTTTGCATTTTAATCATAGTATATTCTCACTTTTACATATGTGGATATACCTCATCTGAACTGAGGGACAGGGAAAAACCATCCTTGACTTGGATGGAAAAAAACGGGTCCACATACCCTTTAAATAACTTAACTCTACTTAAATACTACTTAATATTTACTTAAACTACTATACAATTTTATCTTCCATTGTTGTTCCATCCCTTTCAAATTACAAAAAGACTTGGGGGCTTGGTTTCCCCAAGTTGAGGATTTTCAAATTGGGATTCAGGGTTTTCCCAAGCGGGAAAAAAAAACTTTTTTAAGTTACTTGGAAAAATCTATATTCACATAATACCAGTATGTTTCACAAATTTTATGCATTATATATCTTTTTTAAATTACAACTTTCCCCTTCCCCCCGCATTTGGTTCCGTCAAACTCCCAATGAGTCGCGCAGCCCCTTTTAAATTTTTGTTAGTGACCTGACTACCGGTTTTTCCCTGAACCAGATGTAAAATTATAATATGGAACAATATAAAAATTATATATATTCACACTTTCAATTTTAAAACTTTTTCAATAGATAATTAAAACAAAAAACCAAAAGGGGGAATTGTCGCATCTAAACGAAGTCATACATCGAAGTAAACAAATGCATGATTGAAATTTTTTTTCCCCATCAATTAAAAAAAAATTTTCAAGTCAAATTTTTAAAAAATATACACTCTTTTGTGGGTGTCAATTTTTGTTTGGATTATAATTTTTAAACACCTCGAGACTTCCTTTTTTTGCAATAATTCTTCCGACCACTTGTTGGAATGAACAAAAAATGAAACAAATACAACCTGCTTTTAGGGCTTGCCCCAAATTAGGACTTCCATTGAAAAAGGTGCTGTTACTTTTCGCTCCTTTTCTCTTTTCCTCGGGTGCTCTTTGACCCCGTATGTTGCCTGTTTAGGGTCTGTAGTTTTCTCTTGGGCCCTTTTCTAGCTTGGCTTGACTTTACTCCATTGGCCGGTGGGACTCCTGACCCTTTTTTCTTGCATGGTCGGGTTTGTACTTCCTTCTATTTTTAATCCGGCTGCTTCCACCCGGTTCTTCTTCCTACTTATATAAATATTATCGTAACAATGGTCTTTTATTTATGTTAGGGGGCCCAACATTTCTGCCACTTTCCTTGTGGTCCCCTTGACCAAGTCCCTACGACCGTTTATCTCCTGCTCTATCTGGACGCTTTCTTTTTTAAATTTTTGTCCCATTACTGGCAAAAAAGCTGGGTAGTGATCCCGATAAAAAGATACGCGCTTTATCGGCCCCATGTGTGTTTCTCACCTTATTTGATTTAAAATTTATCCCCTTTTTTCCCCTAACTCACGCTTTTTCCTCAGACCCTTTCTTCTTACCATATTGTGACTCATTTGATCTTCGTGTACGTTTTCCCAAAATACTCCCTTTCCTGACGTGAACTAATACTATCCGGCGACCTGTTTCCCAACTCAAAACTGTCACATTTCCCCATGACGTATATTTTTTTGATCAACATTGACGGTTAACCTTTTTTCCCGACCTCCAAATTACAATATTTTGTATTTCTTACTTCTCACTCTATACGGACCTTTTAAATTTTTGGGTTTTAATTTCCCATATCTTATTGCTGCTGAACTTAAAGGGGTGTGTCTCTAAAGGGAAAAAATTTATCACCTTAAAGGGATATCTTGCCCGTCCCATTATAATAATTTTTCCCCTCTTTCATGTTTAGTTTTTTTTTTAGTCTAAAACTTCTAAACAATTTCTAATATTTCTTCCTTAAAAAATTTAGGTTTCCCTCCCAAACCATTACTAATTTTTGGGAAAAGGGGAAAACAACTTTTTGACCCAAAAAAAATTCCGCGGGTTTTTTCCCCTCGTTTCATTTACTGCTGTACGAATGGGGAAAGCAAACTCACGTAAATTGGGCCCAAGTATCGGGTTGATCCTTTACCAAATTTTTCAATCATTTTTCACTAGATCGCGATTTCTCCTTTCTGTTCTATTTGCCTGCGGCCTTTTAAACAGTCTTTACATCCTTATCCTAATCTTTCACAAATTTTCCCAAAAATTTCCGGATAAAAATTTTGGGGACCTTATTTTTAATTTTATTGGGCTCCAAAACGCATATAAAATTATAAAAAAAAATATTCCTTTATACGGGCCCGGGGCCCTTTTTTGGGTATAAAAACCCATTTGCGAAATGATCGGTTTTACAAAAACATATCATTGCTCACCCCGATGTAGGATACGGCCCCTCAAAATCTCGTAACTTCTCATTTGGATAATTTGATACAATCGTTTAATCGCCCATCGGTAACGCGTTTTTATAATTATTCTTGGCACATATGGCGTAGAACTTTTTGATCAAAAATTTTCTCATATCGGGAAAAACAAACGCCCCGAATTTTATGATAAGTTTAAATCTGCCAAAATGCCCCGTTGGGTTTGTCTTAAATTTCCCGGAAAGATGTCTTTTCTTAAAGACTTTGGAATGTATACGCATTTCACCTCGCGTTGCGTGTTTCCAAAAACAACAAGCCTTCAATTGGGGAGTACCCCAAATTTCTCACATATCTCGCATTACGGTTATCTTGGTTTTCTTAATATCATGGATATGCCTAATTCGGGTCATTCTTTTGCTTTTTATTAAATTTCTCGAGTAAGTTTAGATCTCTGCTATTGAAAATTAAACTTTTTCCCCCATTAGACTTTCAACGGGTTTTGGATAAAACATTAGCCACAATATTTAGCTTCTTTCTGACAAAACTCCCAAATTCCCTTCATCTACCTTTTATCTTAAACCCCAGAAAATCTTGAACCCCAACGCTTTCCGATCAAAATCAAAAACAATCTTCGATCCACTAATAAGTCAACCCAGAATACATGGGTAAAAAACCCTCAAAAATGAAACAAAAAATTTTTTTTAAACTCCCTGATTCAATATTCAATTCTACAATTCCTATATTTTGACATTTCCCCTGTTGTATCACCGGCCCCTTTTTTTTTACTTTTTATAAAAAATATTTTTTATATTTTTTCCCATATAAATGTTGCTCCCCCCCGGTGCCCCCTATTTTTAAAAATTTTATTTTAAAATAGGAACATGGGAAGTTCCACGGGGGATATACATATCGGAGAAAGTTTTTGGGCATCCTTTCCCATTTCTTTTGATTATTTTGAACTTATTCTTTCAATACATTCAATCGTCCCTTTTTCTCCCATCCCCCATGAAAATTTTCACTCAAGCCCCTTTTTTGCGGTCCCCCTATTAAAATTATCATTTCGATCTTCTTTTCGAATTTTGGGATCTCCTTTCGTTGAATCTCGATCATCATTCTAAATCTTTCCTACTCTCGAACCACTTATTACCGCACCATTCTAAATTTTTTCTAGAATCATTTTCTGCCATTTTTGGTCTCCCCAAATTCAGAATTTTATTTCTGCGTTATCATCAAAAATTGCATCCCAGGGGTTTTTCTCCCTCTTTCCACATTATCACTTTCTGGCCCGTTTTATTTTTAAAAATACCTTCCCTTAAATTTAGCTGGATTTCTAAAAGTTGTCCTTTCAGTGGATTTCGGACCTCCCACATCATCCTGGACTTGTGGTTCGGTCTAACAAAATGTGATCTACCGAGTCCGCCTGCGACATCCTTAGTTCCAACGCTTTTTATTTTTAACAAATCGTAAACAAAATCCGTTGGTTCCTGATTCCTTCCCTGGTGTGATGCAAAAAACTTGGCTTCTAACTCTTTTTTATTTTTTATGGAGGGGAAAGCTTTCGCTAATTCTGCTTTTAACTGCGCGAAATCCGCGGCGGTATCCTGCACTAACACTGATCCGAATGTCTGATACCAATCTTGGGCCCTTCCCCGGAGATGAGCTTTCAAATAAGCACATGCTAAATCACTAGGTATGTCTAGTAATTTTATTTGATTGTCTATGGCCTCGAGAAATTCAGTAATGTTCTTGGACCCGGAAAAGCACATTTCTGGTAAAATACCAAACCCGCTTGCATTACCTAACCCAGAGTCATGTAAATTATAACGGTTCGGGCGCCATTGTGACATGGTCGATCTTCGTTGACCATATCGTGGGGTTTCAGCGTAAGTTAGAGGTGTGGGATTCTCGAAATGAAGAGACATTTTAGAATTCTTAATATGACTTTATTAAGAGTTTAACTTAGATTACTTATATATTGAACAAACTTATATTAAGTGAGAATAAACCAAAACACGTGGCCGTAGTTAATTGGATCACTTATCTAAATAATTATATTATCCGCCTACTCTCAATCCTAATAATATTTCGAATTCGGAAAATAATCTTCCTACCTTGAATTCCAAGCACCGGTTCAAACACCTTCAGATTGGCTGTTGGGCTCGTGTGCAATAGTATGCACCTTGTAGTAATGGCTAGATTTCCGTGATTCTTGGGTAGGCCCTCAAATTACACTTCTACCTTTTCCAAACTGAACTTTCTCTAAATTGTCATCATGCTTACTAAAACTTATGTCCTTTTAAAGGCTATCTTATTTGCATCTATACTTTCGTTTCACTTCTTGGATTTGGGTTGGAAAAGATTTGCCATTAATCTTGGCCATCAAAGAACCGAGAGGTTATGTAAGAGAAAGGACGCGTGAGCCGTCACAGTATATTATAACACAAAAAAGTTCGTACATTCCAAAATCAGTCACGCGATATAGCTTCAAATTTCTAAATATAAATTTTTTTATCACATGTTGCCAGATTCTCACAAATATATTCATATTTCTTATCATTTTTAATTTGTAAATAGTAATTAAAAATTTACCATGTTGCCAGTTTTCCTCAAAATTCATATATATATTTCTCATAAATTATTCAATTTTTAAAGTACCATTTTTAAAATTTGCTTTTTTTTCAGAATCCCACAAATATTCATATTTTTAACAAATTATTCATGGGAATATTAGTACTCTTGATTTTTCATGATCAGGTTACACACATAAAACTTTTTCTCTATAGATGATCAACACAATTCACATAGGAACGAAGTTTGTATACAGAAAAAACAGTTCATGCTAACTTTGAAATACTCTTAGAAAGTTTAATCGGTCTGTGAAAATAATTTTTCCGTCTTGTGAATAATTAAGAAATTGTATAGTTTTTTCAAAACTATTTTTAAGTTGTAAAAAAATTCTTGTGTGTGTGTGCTTAAATAGCCCAAAATTTTAATTTCAATGCATAGATTTTATAGTAGGTTAAAGCGTTGAAAAGTTCCACATTGACATGAATAAAAATTTTACAAAAAAATGTATTGTAGTTTAAAAAATTGTTTCATGAAAAATAAAACAAATAACTATAATAAAATAGAGTTTAAAAGTGTGCCAAATTATTTCAATTTTTGGAAGCTGTAACTTAAACTACTCAATTAGAATCTATTTTACCATAATTTCTCATCTTCTGTTTTTAAATCGCGTGGTAATTCAAATATTCTTAAATCAAAACTTACCTTGGATTTTTCTATTTATATGACTTTTTTACTTGTTAACCTATTGAAATTCTCTAATTATATTGCAGTCTAATTTAATTAATAATTACCAAAGAATATTTAAATTTAATATTGAAAAGTTTAAAAAGAAAAAAAGGGGACACCAAATCAATAATTTCAAAGTTAATGGCATTGAAGAATGTTTGAAAATGCACACTCACACATATAACGGTAGGCTGTATTCGTGTAATACCCAATCATCATTAAGATTTAGTACATACACGCGCAAGTTTTCCTGTACTTTCAAGTGGTTATAAATAGCTCAAAATTAGGTGTGTATTTTATTTATATAAATTCTATCACGTAAGGTGTGAAAGATATTTTGATGTACAAAAATTAGTTTCAATGTCTTTTGGTCCCATAAGTGTGAACTGTGTACGTAATGATCGGGGTAATAAAATATCTTTCATTATTCTTTTTGTAATATCGTATTTTAAGCGAAACCAGATTTTCCTCTTACTCAATGTCTTACTTTTTTAAGTACGATTTTTTCGAATTTCTTGATACTTATATATAATTATTTTAAATTTACAGTGTAAAAACCAGTGATTCCCAAAGTGGTCTGCATAGATCCCCGGGGGTCTATGACGACTGCAAGGGGTCCACGTCAGCAAAAAATTTGGGGATCCATGAGGTGTGAATGGGGGTCTACGATAGTGGCTCCCATTGAACCAGATCATAGCTTTAATTTTAAAAGGAAATTTAATTAAGTGGAAACCAGAATTACCTATTTAAGGTATCCGACTACGTTCGGAACCATGATTTTATAAAAGCGAATAAATGTATAATTTTCATGATATTTAGTGTAACTTAGATTAGAATACATGTATAAAATTGTTTTAAGGACACTATGACAAAAAAAATTATTTAAATACAATATTTTGGCAAAAAATGAAAGAATAACCTTTTTTCCAAATGTTCTCCTTTTGTAAAAAATGCTTCTATTGTACTAATAGTTTGCCTATATATAGCTCAGACCTCTGTTCAGAGGCTCAACTATGATTTTTGAAAAATTCACATTACTTTCAGAGTTACAACCATTTGAAATAATTATCGGTGTATTTTCTTAAAATTTCTCCTTCTGTTTTCGTAAAACATGGATAAACCGACTTCCAAGTTATGCGTTTCAAAATTCTAGTTGAGCCTCTGTACAAAGATCACAGAGCTATATACAGGCAAAATATTAATCAATAGAAGCCTTTACAAAGGAAACATTGAAAAAAGTTATTCTAAGTTAATTTTGTCAAAATATTGATACTAAATAATTTTTATTTAATAATATTCTTAAAACAATTTTATATACATATTCTAATCTAAGTTATGCTAAATATCATAAATATTATCCATTTACACGCTTTTGCAAAATCACGGTACTGAACGTAATCGGATGCTTTAACATATTTATTTGCTAAATTGAATGAAATTACAAGGTAACAGCATAAATATTATTAAAATAAGGACCTTTTCTTTCCAAAATGAAACTAAAGGAATATAATAATGGACGTTACAAAAATTTTCCCAGTTTCTCATTTGTCACAAACAATCCACCAGGAAAAATACCTTTTAACCTACGTTCAACATTTAAATGCCCTTTTTTTTAGATTTTGAAACTAGGATTGAGAATGTTATGACTATCGAAATACCACAGCAGGCAATGAATTACTATGGTCACTTAGAAAGAAAAATGCCAGTTTACAAGAATTAGGCACTAACGAAGATCGTTAAGTAAAGTTTAGAAACGAATGTCAATAATTTTGGCTTTAAAAAGATATACCTGTTATTTATTCCATATTATGGAATATCTTGAGAAAGCCTTTAATTGTTTTTCCAAATGAGAAGGAGTTAGAGTGCGCTTACCAATATCCAAAACAAAAAAAGAAAGAAAAGACTGGATACTATTAACCGAGGAAATATTTAGGGTTAAAACCTGACAAGATTGATGTCGAATGTTGAAAAATTTTTATTGCATCCCCTAATTCATCCCTCCCACTAATAGCATTTGTTTGTTGCTCAGTTATTTTATCTATTATAATTAAATTTTAATTTAATTAACATGTGCTTTCTCTCACACAACTATTAAACACTATACTTCCCTACAGTTAAAAATTTAAATCCTTTAAAGGAAGTAGCTCTATACCTGCTGTCAAAATTACATTTAAGTTGATGAATTTGCAAAAATTTAATATTAGGTAAGTAAGGGTCTACCCCAAACAGAAAAACCTGTCATGGGGTCTATGAGACAAAAAAGTTTGAGTTCCTCTGGTGTAAACGATTAAAGTATCCGACTACATTCGAAACCGTGATTTCGCAAAAGCGTATAAATGGATAATATTTATGATATTTAGCGTCACTTAGATTAGAAAATGTATATAAAATTGTTTTAATAATATTATTACAATAAAAAATTATTTAAGTACAATATTTTGGCAAAAAATGAACATAGAATGACCCATTTTCAAAATATTCTCCTTTTGTGAAAAAAATGCTTCTATTATAATAATATTTTGCCTGTATGTAGCTCAAAACTCTCTACAGAGACTTAACTAGAATTTTTGAAATATAATTTAAAAGTGGGTTTATCCGTGTTTTACGACAACAGAGGGGAGAAATTTTAAGAAAAAAAACGCCGATAGTTATTTCAATGGGTTGTAACTCTGAAAATAATGTGAATTTTTCAAAAATAATAGTTGAGCCTCTGTACAGAGGTCTGAGCTATATACAGGCAAAATATTATTATATAATAGAAGCATTTTTCACAAAAGGTGAACATTTTGCTAAAAGGTTATTCTAAGTTAATTTTTTTCCAAAATATTGTATTTAAATAATTTTTTTTGTCAAAATGTCCTTAAAACAATTTTATACGTGCATTCTAATCTAAGTGACACTAAATATCATGAAAACTATTCATTTATGCGCTTTTTTAAAATCACGGTTCCGAACGTAGTCGGATACCTCAAGTACAAACAAGGCAAACGTTTTGAAAATTTGAATAAAATGTACTTTTTAAATAAAATATCAAGTTGAAATGTTCAAGTTAACTAGAAATAAATTACAAAATGGAAAAAACGACAAAGAAAACGTGCTACTGTTTTGCTCATGGTCGCGTCAAAGATAAAAAGGGTTTTAAATAAGGCCATTTTTTTAGCTTCTGAATAAAATTTGTACTGCAAGGAGTATTTTGAATAATAAAACCATTTTGAAAGAAATATATAAAATGAAATGGAACTAAAAGAAGAAAAGAAATCCAGTTTTTGGTTTTAAGAAGCATTGAAAACTCTAAAGCGAAACGCGTCACCACAAGCTATCCCATACTATGCATGTCGCATACTGCTTCAAATAATTCTGAATATTTAAATTTTACTAACCTATCAGAATAAAAACTCCTCAGATAGGGTGAACCAAAAGTCTTACCTTGATTATAAAAAATTCATTACAAAATAACCATTTAATACCTTTTTTTTATGTCGAATGGGCTGCGGATTGGAGTTTTTCCATTTTGCAGGTCTAGTAAGTACAGTCCCCAGAAGCTGGTATCTCTTTTTAGTGCGGTACGATATAAGGCGGATATCAATCGCCGCAGGTAATTTTGACGCTCAGTTTCCTCCCTAGAGGGGCACCTGAGCTCTAACGATGCGAACCTTGTGATATAGCCCCCCCTTTGGTGACCGTATCTTTGATTGTCAGCGTGAGCTAGAGGTGTGGGGTTTTCTAAATAAACAGACATTTTAAATTCTTAATATGATTTTATTAAGAATAAAACTTAAATGTCTAACAATTTAGATGAATTGAAATAAGTGAGAATCTAGAATGAACGAACACACAGTGGTAGTTAAACCGAATCACGTAATTTAGACCACTTTCTCTACGTTATAATTATTTTCCGCCTACTCTTACTTCTAATAATATTACAAGTCTTAATATCAAATAATCAGTCCTACCTTAATCCGAACTTAACTTCAATTTTTATATGGAAACGTCTGGATGCGCGTGCAATGGTATGCACCTTGTAATAATGGCTGGGTTTCCAGGTAACTTTACGATAGGCTGTCAATTCACGCTTGTATCTCCTCCAAACATAACATTCATCAAATTGCCATTCTGCTTACTGAAACTTCTGTGTTCTTTTAAAAGCTATCTTATTTGCATTTCTTGTTCGCATTTCGCTTCTTGGGTTTTGGTTGGAAAAGAGTTGCCATTAATCTTGGTGATCAAAGAACC
The DNA here is from genome assembly GCA_019973955.1 of Trichonephila inaurata madagascariensis. Classification (NCBI taxonomy): domain Eukaryota; kingdom Metazoa; phylum Arthropoda; class Arachnida; order Araneae; family Nephilidae; genus Trichonephila; species Trichonephila inaurata. The sequence goes on from BMAV01000381.1 coordinate 124,564, forward strand.
CAGAGGTTATGCTAAAGAAAAGACGCGTGAGCCCGTCACAACCTGAACTAGGATTTAGCTTTGCCGAGAGCACCATGCCTAAAAACACTCTAGGGAACTTTTACATGCCCTATAATCATACGACATAGCCGCTGTCGATTTTCTTCAGAAGGAAAATCCACCGATTTGATCCGTGGTCGAACCGGCAACCTTGGCGCAGATGGCCAGTGACAAACCAGCCACGCCACCCAGCCGGCTACCATTTAATACAATAATGTAATTTTTGTATTGGTAGGATTTGTATTGGATAGGCCACAGTTTTAGTAGGTTTTTGTGTGTGCGCGTGTGTGTGTGTGTGTGTGTGTGTGTGTGTGTGTGTGTGTGTGTGTGTGTGTGTGTGTGTGTGTGTGTGTGTGTGTGTGTGTGTGTGTGTGTGTGTGTGTGTGTGTGTGTGTGTGTGTGTGTGTGTGTGTGTGTGTGTGTGTGTGTGTGTACATTAATACCCCGATCTTACGCCATAAGGTGGGACTGAGTGATAACCACGTAAATCATGAAATAATTTCTCATATAAATTATTTTTAATTAAGTCCGGAGACGGAAGAAAATAATAATTTAGAACAAAAATAGGTTTATTAAAATCTTAAATAATACAAATACAAAATCGCAAATCGAAGTTATTTTGATGTAGAAGGTTTAATCTATTAAGCAAGTCTGCCTGCTCAAAGATTTTTTTCTCCCGCAAAATTTCCTCTAAGCATGTTAATAATTTTTTTATTCCTTGTTTTTGTTGAAAAAATATGCTCTTCGTTGGAGAATGTATTTTCCAAAATTCGTATCTCTTTTTCAACTAAACCGAGGCCTTCTGTCCATTTCCCAACCATCATTCGATCTTCTCTGATTGGTCTTGCTTATGCAATTCTACGAGCTCTCTCATTGTCAGCTCCTGATCGCGGGAAACCAGAAGTTCTTGAACGTCATCACTATCCACTTCTAAATGTATTTGCTCGGCATGATCGACAACTTCTTCAATCACATTACCATTTTCATCAGGCTCTGTCATTGATTCCGCCTGAGTTTCAGTGAGGGGGGAGGGAAGACGAATCGGCGAGATTTGAAAATCGCGAAACTCAGAATTCACGAAAGTCGGAGTAGCGTATGTCTCGAAGTATTACTGTATATGTGTATGGCACGAACGCTCTTTCAAAAATAGCTTACGAGAGCATTTGTCAGGAAAATATCGTGTTTAGCCGAAATGGCATTGATTTAAGACCAATATGTATTATGGTTTCACCAAAAGAAATCGTTCATCAATGTTCAGCACAAATTTCGACATTGTTATGTGCATGCAATATCATTTTAAAATACTTAAGCAAATAAGGCAACCTCAAAGATCTTCTTAGAAGTTTCAGACCTAGCGTAAGTGAAGCAACTGCTGAACATGTTCGGCAATCGTTTCAACGGAGTCCTAAATCAACTTGTGAAGCTTCAGGGAGCTTTAAATATCACAAATAAATTTGGTGAGAATTTTTACTTAAATGTTTGGGCTGCATGCTTTACAAGTTCGAAACACATTAAAGAACACTTGGCGGGAACTGGAATACCACTTGAACATTCTCTGAGCTAACAAGGAGGCACACGTTAAAATTCACAAAATAAATGGTCTTATACAAAAATTCAAAAAAAAAAAAACTTACAACATCTCCAAACAAACATATATCGAATTATAATAATTTGAAGACAATAAATATTTATAATCAGGGTAAGGATTTGAGTTTACCCTATATTTTGACATGATATTGTCAATTATTGCTTTTATTAGATAATTCTTAAAATTAATTAGGAAAATTAATTGTTGTTTTCGATATACATGCTTATATTCAAAAATAACAGTCAAGTGCAGTTCAGAAACTAGTTTTGCAATGGGTGTATATAGGTTTAAAAATTTTAAAAATATATATAAATTTTTTCTAACCACTAATAGAGCATAGATGGTCAATTTTTGAGGAGCTTAAGCGTAGTAGCTATGATCTCATTTCGTTTAATGCCATTACATTCCTGTAAAAAGATTCAACAGCCAATGGGCGAAATTCATGTGACGTCATAATCTCATGATAACTACATTCACGTGCTTCCACATCCAAACAGTATGTGCGATTTGCTGTTACCAACTCTATTGCTTTTAATGAAAATTTCTTTTAAAAATCACATATTTGTTAACAATATTAACGCTCATAGACAAACCCAATAAATTTTTTAATTTCGAAAAATATTGTTTGAAGAATCGTGAACATTTTTACCCAATTATCAAAACTGAAATTTTACCTAATTTTTTTAAGTAGAATTGTAAATTTAATGTCAGTTTTGAATTCAATGGAGAACACGTGGTTGTATTAAACATGTTATTGGCATAAATTTCGACCATCGCAAAAAAATGTTCGAAGGAAATTAAATGTATGGACAGCTCTCTCTCTCAATCGAGACTTTTCAAACGCATTTTAAAAAGTTGTAATATATTTTCCTCTTAAAAAGAAAAGAAGTTTCAATTTTAGGGATGAAAAATCATCAACACATCTTTGATAAAAATAGCGAAATATTTTAAAAATGTCACTGGCAACACGTTGTTAGAAATTTTATTGAAAATTATCGTGTTAGATAGACCTTTTTCCCAATTTTTTTTTTCACCTGAACTGGTCGTAAATCACTTATTGAGAAGGGAATTTCAAAATGTTCCTAATTTTTTTTTAAAATCTTCCGTTTAATAAACTGATATTCATTTTAAAAATAATCTACACCTTTTACACATGCTCTGTTACTGGCAAACATTTATATATACATAAATTTTTTTTTATTTTTTATTTATTGAGAACATTTACAAATCCCCTTGCACCACAAAGTATCACACGGGGGCTTACAGAAGTAAGCATGAAGCACACGTTTCAAAGGAAAGAAAGAATTTAAAGTCATGAAGGATTACAATATAAACATCCACGTCTTCTCCAACATTCAAACCCAGGCCCTAGAGCACCGCAGTCAGCATCACTAACCACTATACCGCATGGGCGACTATACAAATCTATTATGGTGTTTTTGCCAAGCAAATTTTGAAATAGGCTTAAGTTGAACTGAAAACCTGATTGTTTTGAACTTTATTAACCAGTTAACTGTGTGGAGCTTCAATTCGAGAGCACTTTATTATGTGTGCCACGTAAATCGAGCGATTGAGGGTCTACTCGTAAATCACAGAGTAAGTTATGCTGTTAAAATATTTGATAAAAATGTGAATTTATTTTACAAAATTGCCAATTATCTGCGTGAGCTAGAGGTGTAGGGTCAACTAAAGAATGAGAAGTTTCCATGATCTTAATATGACTTTATTAAGAACTAAAAAAACAAGCTTTTAACAGATTAGATAATAATTATATATGTGAGAATCTACGATGAACAAACACACACAATACAAGTAATACCGAAAGAAGTAATTCGGACCACTATCAATATCTAACCCGCCTAATCTCAATTCCAATAATAACGCGTCCTAATATTAAATAGTCAATCCTACCTTAATTTTATCGTTAATCCGATACTAAGGAAGTTGCGTCGTTACTCGAGTGCAATGGTATGCACCTTGACCTAATGGCTCTATCTTCGAGATAACCTCTGTTGGCTGTCACTTCACGATTGTATCAATCTCTAACATAACATTCCTCAAACTGCCCTCCTGCTTACTTAAACTTCTGATATTTAAAAGCTATCTAATTTGCATCATTCCTTCATGTTTCACTTCTTGGGTTTTGGTTGGAAAAGAGTTGCCATTAATCTTGGCCCCAGAAGAACCCCAAATGACATGTTGATGAAAAGACGCGTGAGCCCGTCACAAACCGACCATAAGTTTTTATGGATATCTATGAGTTTTAGTGACCGTCAAAGTTCCCGGACTGAGAGACCTAAACACACGCTGATTTACTTCCTTCTTTACTGACAAAATATTTCCTACCAGTCTTGACACTATATAAGGAGGCTCTGAAGTAGCTTCTGAAGGGTTGATCACAGTCCTCTTACCACAAGGATGTCAAAAGCAAAGGCTAACTCGAACCAAACAAATAAGGTTTAACTTTAGGTGGGCTGCAAAAAACCATCAATATTCATAGAAACGTGTTTCTTTCGAATAATACATTATAATAAACATAAATAAGGGGTTTAACGTAGCAGGCCTCCTCCCTAGGTAATTCTAAACCTGCTATAGCGACTGCCTCTCTTTACAACAAAGGTTGTCTTCCAGCGGGTGCCTTCCCAGTGTCCCCTTTCGAGAAACGAAATGGTGGACCTTTGATCAAAAAGAGGCACGGATATTCTCAAAAGATGTACTTGAGACCTGCCTCTTCACTCAGCAAAACTTAAAATTAATAGGATTTTTAAAAAATGCTTTCGAGATGCTGCTGCCAGTGCTGCCAAAAATAAATCATGGAGGGTGGTAATAAAACCTGTGTCTCGGTCTCTCATCGTGCTGCTGCTATGGCTAAGTTTAGATTATTGACTGGACATGACTGCCTTTGTGCTCATTTGTATCGTTTTAATCTGACTCCCCTTTTTGTGTGCTTCTGGACACAAATCATAGACGCTTCTCATCTAGACGTGTGCTCTGCACTTAAGAGTTTGGACTGTATTGGGAAGAAATATTGGAGAGCTCGTTGCCTAATGACCTGATGTTCAATGGCCTGGCATTTGATAAATAAAATAAACATAAATAAAAGAAGAAAAATTTAATTTTACGTCCATACACTTTACATCTCTTCTCTGCTACTATCTTTCCTATTTCGAGAGAAATTTTGGTATCTTATTATATATTTTTGTGTGTCGATATATCCTGGGCGGGCAGCAGGTTTAACACTCCTGTCTTACCAGAAAGTATCCTTGACTTTCTCACCCCAATAAAATAACTGGGTTTTCTTAGGCAGCGCGGCATTGGGCCATTACTCTAATGCCAGCACATCGTTCTATCATCAAACAATTGGCATTTACACCCCTCGATATCCTATAACTTCAGGACCAGCAGCTATCAATGAGCCTTGTCGGCGTCATGCATTTGCCCATGGCTTATCATACACGAAGGAAACTTATTATAAATCAACTATTTGGCTTTTTTTTTCTTGCCCTTTTTAGCTTAACATCTAACAAACATTATCATCGCACATAAATAAATTCGTCTTGTGAACTTGTACGCTGTTATAGCCAGTGCATACGTTGACCCATGAATTCATCTCAAATTTTTGATATTTTTTATTTACTTGTTTTCCTCCGGTCTGGCCTCGAGAGAAATAATCTAAACATCTTGTAATTTGAGAATAATTTTAGTTTTTCTCAAAAATTACACTTTAAATAGCCAATGGTCACTACTATTTTCGCATGAACAGTAGACTCGTTAATATACAAAATCCTGCCACTTCTCCGTAGCGAGAGTCAATGACAGTTAACTGGTAAAATACAATCAATTATTATACAATCTGCCCTGTTATAAAGTTTTAGTGTCGTGATAATGTCATAAAAGTCAAATCGAATTTAATGCTTCAAAATATTTTCGGTTTTTGACAAAATGCCTTAGATAGGGTGGGAAAACTGTTAGATTTTCCTCTGCAAATTTAATGTTAATTTGTATAATATATTACATGCAATAGCTGCAATAATTAATGCAGAATGTTAAGATCATTGTGTTAAAGGGAATAATAAAAGAAATTTAATGATTAACACTAAAAAATAGTTGATTTGTTCAAAAAATAAGTCAATAAATCGCAAATTTTTTTTAATTGCAGTGGAACGCATAATGAAAATAAATTTAAAGACTAAATATCAAGGGGAAAATTTAAATAAAGTAGAAAAAATAATTAGCTGATTTAAAGAATAAATATGAAGCATAATTTTTTTTGCTTTGTAACAGAAGGAATATACTTAAAAAAATGTGAAAGTTTCGAAATTCCAAAGATGAGCATGAAATCAAATATATTCATATGGGGAGGGACAAAAGTAATTAAAGAAATATAAAGGTTAAATAACAAGAAAAAACTTGCAGATAAAAGGAAATGATGATTAAAGTGAAGCTAAGATTAAATATTAAACAAAAAAATTTCACACACAATGGCAGACAAAAATGCATTTAAAATGAATCCCAAGCAAATATTTCATCCGTGATGGAAGAAAAATTTATCAAGAATGTAAATACTGAATACACACATAAAAGAGATCTGTATACATCACTGTGCATTTATCATGAGACAATGACCTTGAATTTAACTCATTGCCTTATCACTTAGAATAAGATGCGCTGGTAGCGCCACCTACAATACCTACTTGAAAATAGAGTGAAAGCTATATTAGTGTCACACTATAAAGCAGCACGACGACTGTTGTCGTGGACCTCATATTTGTGAGCCTCGGTGAGGGACTAATTTTCAAGTGACGAGGACGACATCTGAGCAGGCACCTCTCTCCCCAAACTACCACACCACTTCAATGGCAGTACTTTCGGCTCAACAGATTAAACGCGTGGATCAGTCCTCTTTACATGGCGGCTCTTCAGCGGCTTTAGGGCACAGTGACAGCCAGCCACTGGCTCAGGACCATAGATACCACGGCCATATTACACAGACAATGGCTGTTCTAGTGAAAAAAATTGTATTTCCGGCTTGAAAGAATAAAAAAGTAGAAATTAAAACAAAATGTAATCCATTTGGTTCGTATACAATACCATGAAGAAAGCATTTAAGAGACATGATAGTTCAGGGTGACCAAGATGAAAGAGGCCCAGTATGAATACAAAACAAGTAATATAAAAAAAATTTTTAAGTCAATTCCTACTTAGATCAACAAAGAAAAATTTTATTTTAGCTACTTTTTATTAAATAGTTACAATTAATATAAATATATATATACATAGGACACAGAATCACACGATTGAAAATTGATTCATCACGATTGAAAATTTCACCAAGATAAATAAATAAATATAGAGAGAGTGTGAGCTAATAGTGTAGGAATTGAAAAAATGAATTACGATGAAAATCGTTTAACACGAAACTGAGGGGTCAGAAATAGTTTTTCGTGTTAAAAGAACTTCGTGTTAAAGGATATTGCATAAAAAAATCATATATTTAACAAAATTATTAGAGTGCATTTTATATACATAGGTATGTACATAAGCAAGTATTCAATAAAATTCAATGAAACACAAAAACATTCACAGGGAAATTTAACACAAAATTTTAAATGTTTTGAAAACGAAACATTTATTGAGTTTTGGGAAAATCATCTGATATTTTTCTTAGCATTGTCTTTTTTAGCATCAAATTGTCATCCCGCTGTTCGATGTCATGTTCGAATGTGCGTCTAAATAACGACATACTTTTCAAGATGTTCGTTTCGGATGACGTGGGATCAGGAACTGCGTTATTCATCTCATTTTCGTCGTTGGAATCTGCATCGATGATATCTTTTTAGCTTTGAACAAACTCCAAAATGACTTTATTGCCATGATTTGGGCTATACACACGTTATCATCACCTACTACAATGAATTCTTACGATGATGAACTTGCATGTGGCTGGTGTTTCCCTTATTTTGATTATTCCTAGAAGAGATATCTTTTTGTGTTAAGACTATTTTCGTTTCGTGTTAAGAGAAAAAGAATGCCTGAAAATACACAGTACATTGTCGAGACCGTTGTATTATTTCGTGTTAACCGATATTTCGCCTTAAGCGTTTTCACATTAAACGAATTTCATTGTACTAAAATATTATAAATTTTATTTAAAAATAATAAATACAGACTGTTATTAATAACAACATACTGGACATTCAATAGTTTACAGGTAGTGTTGAATGTGTTCATCATGAACTTCAATACACAAATTATTACGTCTCAAGATGTTTTCTAAAACTTGCATTGTCCGTGAGTTTTAATGTGTGCATCACCCTCACTTTGTACGCTCACATGTGTAACTACTACTGAAGGTCGTACGCACTTTATAGAAACAATTAAATTTTTTTCTTGTTTGCATTTTAGAGATAAAACTCTGGCAACTTTAGAATAATCGTCTGCTAATACTTTATTTTGATTGAAATGTAAAATAAAAGATTCATTTTTAAAAAAGCTCTTAAAATTAATAAATGGTTCGAAAGTTATATAACTACGTTTTCTGGGCAAAAATATTTGCATTAACAAATTATAAAGTGATGTAAATCTCGGTTATTGCATTTAAAAAGGGGATTTATAATATAATAAATTTGAAAGGTAAAAAACGTCTAGTTCAGTGCTTCTCAAAGTTTCAAAATTCGCGACCCAATATTCAATAAAAATTTTCATCGCACCCCCCTCATACAAAATCAACGTATTGAATTCAATAATACTATACTTTGATGCCAAAACTATGATACGACCGGCGTATATAAACGCCTCGCTCTGCCAAAGCATTAATTTCCCCCGACGTATATATACGTCTTTCCGAAGTACGATCTGTTTTGTGCACTGTTGCCCTAAAATTATTCCGAAGGCTTTGGAATGCATTAAATCTCCTTGAAAATGTTTGCCAAGGATTTACTTATTTCAGATTGTTTTTGTTTCTTTATTCCTCTTCCCCCCTCCCAATACATCACATACGTGCGCGTACATGGAAAACGGTCGGCATTGGGAAACGAATCGCGTAACTTTTAATCGGCAGTTAAGGGATTTATTATAAACCGTACAAGCTATCAAGTTAAGTGTTAATTTTTGCGCATAATTTTATATATAACAATCCCATGGGTCACTGGTAATTATAAAACTTGTTCTTAACTTAGTATTGTTAAACTAATTAAAAAATACATTGTGTAGCACTGATATATTTATAAGTGTAATACATCAATGTAAATGTGTATTTTATTTTTTTATTACATTGGAATGTATTTTGTTTGTTTACTTTCAGTAAATTAATATATTTTTTTTAATATTCTTTTGGTTTCGACTTTTCAATATGCTCGCACCCCTAGTAGAGTTGTCACGCCCCCCAAGAGGGGCACGCCCCACAGTTTGAGAAACGCTGGTCTAGTGGAAAGTAAAAATGAAAACTTTACAATGAAACCTCATCCTAATACTATTCGAATCCAAGGTAGCTATCAAGAAAGTGAAGTCCATGATCCTAAAAGAAAATACGCCAACTCAAAGATTCATTGCATCGAAAGTGGGAATGTCTTCCTGGCACTGTAAATAAAATCATTCGTGAAGATTTAAAGTTAAAAAAGTTATTTAATACTTAAGTTCATCTGCTTTTGCCAAAATATATTGCTGAAAGAAAAACAAATCGTAGAGAATTATATGAAAAATACCTAGCTGGTGGAAAATGGAAGTTTGTGGTAACATTCGATGAGGCATGGGTATAATTACGTGACTTTAATAAAAGAAGATCAGTTTTCTATTGCTCAATAGACGGGAATGACCGTATGAAATGGATTTTCCAGTGCACAGAAAAGTTTTTAAAGGGATTCATAATAGTTTCAGGATTTGTTACAACGGCAAATTAAAAATCAAATAAGTCTCAAGAAAAGCCAAAATTAATTCACTCTACTCTCTCTATCAGTAAAATATTTTACAACCAAATTTTGAAGAAGAAATTTCAACTTTACATGAAAGGACATGGATTAAGTTGAGCTTCCCACGGACAAAGAATATATTCAATGTCTAAGTCAACAGCCGCTTATTTAACAAAGAAAGAATCAGAAAAGAGTAAAATTGGCATGACAGTACTAAGAAAAGTTTACTTTCATAGAAAATTAGAGCTAGAGCTATACTGGCTATCAAATACAAACAAATCGCCAGAAAAAAATACAGCATTTATATATAAATTTTAACTATCAAAATCGTTTCCATAAAGTGCGAATGACCTTCTGTACAACATGTTCTTACGTGACGTTCGCTTGATGTTAAGTAAGGAGGATAGATATTTAGTTGTTTTCCGTCGACCTCTTAGCATAGTCTCTTGAATACGTTGACTGTTTTCCGCCTTTTACACTGCCACGTTTGGCATTAGTGACTGGACCTGGAACTCTGAATTTAGTAAACATTTTCTGCTCAACACTTTTTGAAGCAGCAGACTTTTGTGGTTATTATATCGAAAGTTTTCGTATACTGTTACAAGCGATTTACACATTTAAAATAAGTTTTAAGAGTAAACACTCTTCGTTCAATTGAAAACGGCATTATTTAGAATCCTATTCACAACCACTATTAACATCTGACCAGTACCCATTTAAACACATTTCGAGCTCTGGGCGCAGAAGATTTACGGGTCTCCTTGTCACCTATATAACCAGAAAATCTGGTTAAGTCCATCTTATCCGGGCCCTTCCAGGTCTCTGGGTGCCCGCCCTAAGAGCCCAATAGATAAATCAGCCCTGCATCTGACAACGTAACACTGACAAACAAGTAAAACCGTTAACATGAAATGGCTGCTGGATTACATGTGACCCCTCTCGAGCGCTCAATTCAGAGATACCGCTTACTGCAGCGGACTTTCGATCACCGCGAACCCCCTTTATGTATCAGCCCGACATCGTGGACCTCCAAGATTCTGAACACTCCTCCCTGACTCCCAACACATGTTTGAGCGATTTAAAGCAGTGGTCCCCAACTTCCGAGCCGTGAACTGGTACCGGTTTATGGATCAAATAGTACCGGGCCACCCGAAGAATACTAAATTATTTTAACTTTATTTAGTATGATGTATTTCTCTCGGTTTTCTACGACTTTCCATGAAAAACACTTTATACCCCATGTTAAATTACTTTATATTCATTTTTGGTGTAACTGTATTTTATTCTGAAGGCTTATTTAAATATAATTAAATTTAAAATTTTTAATCAAAACAATCTAAAATATAAACAAACAATGTCCCTGGTGTTGGATTAAATGACATGGAGAACCCTAGGCGGTAGAATTCTCGTGACCCTGTAGACTAATAATTTTATTGCACAACATGCTACTCCTAAAGCTAGTGCAATTGCCTATGGGCCCTAAAAGCGTGGGACCCGTTGGCAATTGCCTACTCCGCCTAATGAGTAATCCGGCACTGAATATCCTCCCTTCCCCCCCCCTTAGCGGGTCACGGTATGATTATCAAACGTTGACCGGTCGGCGGATTTAAAAAGGTTCCTCAATAATTCAAAAAAACTGGCTTTGTTACTTATACAAACTTATTACTTTGTAGGAATTACAATGCAGTTATGCAAGCAATAAAAAAAACTGAATTAATATTCTTGATCGAAATATATGTTCTAGTAGAGTTTTTCCCCATTCACAGATTAATTTAGTGATCTAATCTAAAATGGCACATCTTTCAATTTTCCCCCGAAGCCTTGCAGAATATATACAAGAGGGACATCTTAACATTAAATGAGAGATTTTTGTGGACCCCCTAGAGAAACGCCGAGTACCCCCGAGGGTCCACGGACCACAGTTTAAGAACCGCTGACTTACAGAATGGCTCCGGGCCACTTTAATCTTGGCCCACCCTGTAATAGATCTACACCACGAGTACACCTTAATAACATATACAACAGTATAGCATTGTCGCACATATGTATATCACAGGGGTCGGCAACCTATGACACGCGTGCCACATGTAGCATTCGCGCGGTACAATTCTCAGTGGAACTCAGCACTACTCTACAAATTTGTCTATTTTTTAGTGGATGGAAGTTGATAAATTTGTAAAATGTGGATCTTATTTAAGGTATCTGACTATGTTCGGAACCGTGATTTTAAAAAAGCGCATACATGGATAATTTCCATGGTATTTAGTGTCACTTAGATTAGAATACATGTATAAAATTGTTTTACAGAATTTTGACAAAAATTATTTAAAAAAATTTTGGCAAAATACTTAGAATAATCTTTTCCAAATGCTCCTGTAAAATGCTTCATTAAAAATATTTTGCCTGTAAGCTCAGACCTCTCTACAGAGGCTCACAACTATGAGTTTTAAAAAATTCACATTATTTTTTCAGAGTTACCACCAATTGAAATAATTATCGGCATCTTTTTCTTAAAATTGATTCCCTCTGTTGTAGTAAAATATGGATAAACCCACTTCTAAGTTACATATTTCAAAAATTCTAGTTGAGCCTCTATAGAGAGGTTTGAGCTGTATACAGCCAAAATATTATTACAATAGAAACATTTTTCACAAAAGGAGAACATTTTGAAAAAAGGTTATTCTCTAAGTTCATTTTTTGCCAAAATATTGTATTTAAATAAGTTTTTTGACAAAATGTCCTTAAAACAAGTTTATACATTTATCCTAATCTAAGTGACACTAAATATCATGAAAATTATCCATTTATGCTCTTTTGCAAAATCACAGTTCCGAACGTAGTTGGATACCTTAACAAACATCTTTAGAATTATATAGCTGGCTGGGTGGCGTTGTTAGTTTGTCACTGGTCTTCTGCACCCAAGGTTGCGGGTTCGACCCCGTCCCAAGTCGGTGGATTTTCATGATGCAGAAAATAGACAGTGACCATGTCCTATGATTATACGGCATGTAAATGAACCCTAGAGTGTCTGTTTGGCGGATGCGGCAAATTAAATC
>BMAV01000383.1:9554-32206 GCA_019973955.1 Trichonephila inaurata madagascariensis
TTGAAGACAAAATATAGATCTGAGCTAAATATCAAAAAATAACTCTGAGTGTCAATTTCTAATTTTTAGCCTTCCTTTGAAAAACTTTGCTCCTCAAGACAAGCCCATGGGGTAGTCATTGATAATTATTAAACTTGTTCTTATACTGGCTGAAGTACCCACTCTTAACACAAGTTTATTTTTTTAAAAAATGATATTATATTATTCTTGATATAATAGCTTAATTGTAAGGAGAGTAAAACCAAGTGCATGACAATGTATACAAAAATGTAAAATGATTTATTGAAATGAATACTCATATTATAAACGGTTTTGAATGAACTGTAATTTTAAGCCTGCAGAATTAGCATTTAGAATGAATGTTAAGTAATAAAAAAAGAATTGAAGAACAATTGTGTTATTTTTTTAATATTTAAAGCAAAAAAGCCCGGGATCAGGTGTGCACTCGATACTAACGTTAATGGTCGCGAGGAGTGATGCACCCCAATTCTTTTTTTTTTTTATAATTATTTTCAATATACAAGATAAAAATCACAATTTCAGTAAATAATTTAACTAAGAGAAAATATACTTACCTATTTCAAGGATTTTTCTATTTGTCTTTCATAATTTAAGAAAATATCCAATAAAACTGAACTAAATTGTTCCAAATGTGCCTGACCTTAATAAAGGACACAAATCACAGACACTTTTTGCTAAAATTACAGGTAAGTTATTTGTAAGCAAAATTGTCACATTTTGTTCACGTTATTGTAATTTTAATATCCTTTGATGATCGACAAATATCCTGTTGGACTTTTTTTTGCTTGTGTCTTTTTGACAGGGTGAAGTGCATTTTACGGTACACTTATGGCTTCATATTTTCTTGATAAAGTTCTTAATGTAGCTATTGAAAATTTTCCTTTCGTTTCATATTTATTGCTTTTCTCAAATTTACTTTCGCTAACATGATTAATATGCATTATTTCAGCCAATGTTTCCCTTGTTTGATCAGCTTCAATTTATTTTCACAGAGATCACAGATGCCCAATTCTTTTTTTATATTCTGCTCATTTACATTTATAAACCATAATAAGTCGTACAACATCACAATTAAAACCACTAATTCATAGGGAAAAATGCAGCATGTTCAAGAAAATATTTTTGAAAAATAGTGGTCGTGCCGGGAACTCGGTCTAAACAAGTACCTTAAGATTCTAAAAAAACGTTTGCCACTCTCAAAAAAGGAGATATATTATCAATTCATTTTAGCTCCCATTAAGACTGTCATATTAGAGGATTCTCTGTCAAGGTCTTTGGTAATAAATAAATAAACAGTTTTCCCAGAATTAACGATTTTTGTGTTATATGTTTCAGTATACTCATAAAAATAAATCTGGGTCAATTAATCCTTCAAAGTGCTCAATATCCTTATCCATGTATCATAAAACTCTTTCACATTGTGAAAAAAACGCAACAGAATTATATAATTTACAACTTCCCTAAAAAAAAGGGATGCAGGTAACCATACCAGTAGGTTTGAAAGCCAGGAAAAGTAATATTTTAGATTAAAAGAAACGTAATAAAAAAATCTCTCATCGTAGGATTACAGTAAAGCAAACAAAATTTTTTTTTATTTAGTTATACGATCAAAGATATCTAATGAGCGTTCAAAGAAGAATCTTTTACTTTTGATGACCTTTTTTCACCAGATGATATATATAAATCATATCAATGTGAATCTGTATTTTTTTATTATATAAGAAAGTATTTTGTTTTTTTTTCATTCCAGTAAATTAATTTTTTTAACCTTTTATTTTCGATATGCTCGTGCTCCCCCAGGGGGGCGCGCCCCACCGTTTGTGAAACACTGCACTAGGGGATCTACTCCCAGAACCTACGGTATGACCGAGGAATAACACCTCCTCTTGCGCGAATCTGCATTTCGAAGGTTTTACTTTTAAACTGGCCTCTTTTAGTCTCCCTAGCACAAGGTCAATATGCTTCACATGGTCTTTTTAATTTTGGGAAAAGATGGCTATGTCATCGATGTAGGGGAGAGCAAACGACTCTAATCCTTCCAAAACCTGTGAAATTAGTTTGCAGAAGTAAAAAGGAGCGCATAATAAACCGAACATCATTTTTTTTCGGGATATAAGTACCGAAAGGCGTGACAGAAGCCGCGTACCTTTGAGCTCTCTGTGTTAGGGGAATTTAAAAATAGCCTTTTGCCAAATCCATCTGTACAATAAAAATTCCCGAGAACTCAGGGATGAAAAGAATAAGTTCCGAAACCAGTGTACCTGTCAATTTCGCGAACGCATTCTCGTAACCTTTGTCCCGGATAAATTTCCTCTCGTCAATCCTCTTCTCGTAAATTAGCGTTTGAGGGGTCTCAAATTCCCTCACCATCACCCATTCGGAAGGGCTAAAACCTTTGTTTTCATGCGAAACATTGTGTAAAGCAAATAATGCTGAGAGGATCCATTTTTCCCCTTTTCCGTGCAAAGAGCCTTCAAGGAGAGTTTTAAAATCCCCTGAACCCCCTTTCCAATGAATTACTCAACGGGTAGCTCAACTGGGTAATTGCTAATGTGAATTTCAGGGGCACACCTAGTTTTCGGAATTCGTCCCCTCCTTCCGACCCAGCATCCCTCTTTAGATTTCCATCCCTTGTTCGACAACATTCGTCCAAACCTAACTTGGCTTTTCCCCACAATACATGGAGGTCTTCGCACTTCTTTTGCTCTGAACTAAAATCGGAGTTCTTTAATTGAGCTGACTCCCCTTCATTTTTTTTCGACAAACGCCGAAAACTCAATCGTTGAAAACTGGATCCGTGATTTCAATTGAAATGTCGCTCCCCGAGTTTAAACATAGCTCCTTTTTCTTCTCGAAAGGAACTACTTTACTAGCGTTTTGAGTTACAATCGTATTTATCATAAGCACGCTCTTTTCACTTGACTCAATGAGTTCCGTGGTGCGGTTGCTTAACAGGTAAGGTTCGCTTGAGTTGCTATCAGATTTAATTGCAGCCTTCGTGTAAAACACGCCTCCCTTGGTCTTAAATTTTACCTTTTCGAGAGGTAAACAATGGCATATGTCATCCAACGGGCTTTGACCCAAAAATACTCTCCCAAATAATTGTTCTCGTCTATCCAACTACTCGCACCCAAATCTATGGTAGACCCAGTATCTCTTAAACATTGACGCTCTACGCCATTTACTTCAAATTTAACTTTAAATTTTTTAAAAGAGTTCTCATTTTCTGAGTTTATTAAAGTAGTTACTGTTTCAAAATCGTTTTTCATAAGTTTAGGACAAGCGGGTTTAATGTGCCCAACCTCGTTGCAATAATAACAAATAATGGGTTTTCTTCTTTCGAATGGTCTCTCCCATTCCCTTACATCATCTCTCTTAATTTGCGAAGTTCCCTGAAATGCATCATTTCTAAAGGGTTCCTTATTTAAAACGTTAACTGGCTTTTTTTTCCGCTAAAACTAACATTGTTACCTACGACCGGCTGCCTATTAAATTGCTTACGTTCACCTACTTTCATCGTATTTTGTTTTCTATGTACTTTTTTTGCCGCTTCGAAACGTTCTAACTTTTCTGCTAGATTAGTAGCGTTCTTAACTCTTTCATTAATTACGGCGTTAATTAACGGCTTACACTTGCAAACGGTTCCCTAAATTGGGCGGTATGGTTTCCTGACAAATAACAGACATTTGTAAGGTTATTCCTTTTATCACCTGCATTCACATTGAGCTCTTGTTCTTTCAACTTATTTTTGAGTTTAGCCCTCAGTCGTTCTAACTCTAATTCTCTCATTTGCTTACGCTCCTCAAACTCTTGGTCCCTAAATCTTTCATTTTCTTCTAAAACTCCCTCCATCACCGCTTTAATCGTTTCTATATCATTATTATCATTTTGAAAAATTCTATCCTTAATTTCTACTTTTCTTAGATCACCGTTGACTTCCACCCCTAATTTCCTTGCTACCTCTAACAAATCACCTTTTCTTAATCTTAAAAGGAGGGTCATCATGCAATAAATTGAAGAAAACACACTTATACCAAAACAATTCAATACTATTAGCACTGCTAAATACTCCGAAGTAACTATGCAATAATACACAATAAACAACTAAACAAGAGTACTACAATAAATGAGAAAAATCACACTTATACCAAAACAATACAATCCTATTGGTATTGCTAAAAAACAGTAAAGTAACTATGCAAAAATTGACAGTATGTACTTTACACTACAACCGTACGCCTCTATCAATATCATAAAATAAAAACACAACTCTATGATTCTGGCCCCGTACACAAATTCACATAATAAAAAAAACACACTTTCATACAAAAACAACTCTTTTACACTCTTGGCAAAGAAAATTCATTAGCGCGAGCACAAAATTCACTTAGATTTCCAAAAAATACTAAGCTAACAAATAAATAAATAGCTACTCTGCTCCGAGCATAATTTCAAAGCAAAAGGACTTACCCTCTCGCACAATGGGGTGCTGCGCCTTCCCTTCTTTGGTCGCTTGAAGCACTCTTCCTCCATATCCCCACCCTTTTTCCTTCGTGAACGTTTCACTCAGCTGGTATAAACGGTTCACTCCCTTGACTGGGACAGTTTCTCTCGTATATCGCGAGCATACACAAAAGAGTCCGTCTCACTCGATTTAGATGATAATCCCCTTTACTATTCAGGCGTAAATTTCAGCATTTATTCCATTTAAATGCAACCCGCTGCCACCAGATATATAAATAGTATAGCTGCAATGATTTCACACAGCTCTTGGATAAACTACTTATTTCTCAATATGAAAATCATCAAAATAAATAAATAAATAAAATTAGTATATTCTTTTACAATTCAATAGCAAAAAGTTTCGTAATGATTTCGAGTCTCTTTCATTTAAAATAAGGGCTTAACTTCGCCCACTAGAGAAAAGTCCTATTCAAATTGTGAGTATAAAGGGTTCACTCTCGATAATTCCACACCGAGTCTGAATGAGTTCGCTGGTTCCAAATTCGCCGTGCTCTTTCGCACTCTCTACCGTTCCTTGATCTTCCAAGTTAGGAGACCACCGTACTACGCGGGCTCATTATCGTTTTTTTCTATCGCTCAAGGGACGTCCAAACGGCTCCTTTCAAAATCCAGTCTCCAGTCTGGACTCTCTCACCCTCCTTATATCCTCTCTATCTCTCCTAATCATCCTTCTGTCATCTCTTGTTCTTTTTCCGCCCTCAGTCTCGGCTCCCTTGATCTCTTACCCTTCTGCCACGCCAGTCGGTCTCGTCTCCTGATCTCTCGCCCAAGGGGCGCCGATGGCTGGGTGCACATTGTAAGTTTTCAGACGCACCGTCGTCACCGAATCGCGGATAAATGAAAAGACAATGTTAAGGCGTCTCTTTTTGACAGTCCGTTCAGCCTGGGAAAAAGGTTCCGAAACTTTGTCCACCCAGCTACGAAATTCTTTCCCATCAATTAGGGAAATTCCTGGAATTTTACCAACGTCTGTCGGCAAGGGGCAAGGGATCTGTTAGAAAATAGGGAGAAGAGATCGGCTTCGTCACACGATAGATATCACACGTATGGAGATCGCTCTGCGACTCTGCTTGGCTACAATAGCAATATATCGATCTTCCGTATCCCTTGAGTGACCACCTACGGGACTTCGGACAACTATCTGTGTGGTTTGGATTTGTTTCCATAAACGTGAAATTACAGAATGATGAGCGCCGAAGAAAAGAGCAACATCTGTGATCGACTGTCCTGCTTCAATGCACCCCACAGCACGCCAGTGCTCAGAATCTTCCATTCGTTTTTTGGAAATCATAGAAACACGTATGAAAACAAATTGTTCGAAAGTTTTAAACACCTTCTATCAGCAGTTGCAATTAACTTCTGTAACCCTTCATAAAGCTGGCTTCTTATAAGACTGCCCTTTTTCATATTTCTTGACATGAAGGCACGATTGGCTGTTACCTAATACATTTGCATACTTCCATCTACCTGTGCAGCGAATTGCATCGCCTTCAATTCTGATTGGCTTCCGGAAATTAGCATTTTCATCTCTCCGGGCTTAAACTTTTGGAAGTGAGTGTATATATGTATAAATTTACTGAAAATTTTCTTTCAGTGAAAAAGTTTATAAACTTTTCTTCATTTTTTTTTTAATTTGGGGACTTTTTTTTAATTTTTTACCTTCTTAGTTGGTTTTCCTTCAATAATTCACTGAACTGAATTATACATGGATTATCGATTTTTATAAGCAGGTTTTGATAATTTTGAAGACATGTTTTATAAAAAAAAAGGAATATTTTTTTATCACTGACACTCAATTTTTCCTAAATAGTTTTTTCCCTTTAATATCAAAGACTGTTAAATTTTAAGAGGATACACTTGATCATCTAATTTATTATTGCAATCTTAAAATTAACTACTTTCTTGAATAATTTTATTTACATTTTTAAGACTTGTTTCAATTAAAAATATGTTTGTCAATATTTAATGATTGGAAATGTTATCTCTCTGTAAATTGTTTTAAAATGATGAAAATAACGAAGATGGTATATCATTCTTCTAACTGCCATACCATACCCCATTCACTATAGGGGGAGAAGAATCAAATTAAAATATTATAATCCTTTTCACTGCATTTTTCAAAATTTATTTCTTCAAATACTAACGTAGTTTTAATGCTATTCTTAAAAATGCAGCTATCTTTCTAATCGAAATTTTGGAAATATTTGTGTGTAAAAATTTCTGTGGCTCTCTCTCTCTCTCTTTCTTTCTTTTTTTCCCCTTCAAAAACTACCACAAAAAGAACAATTAAAGTGCTATATAATTTCTAAAATTTCATTATTAAAATTGATACAATTGTACTCTTTTTTTAATTATTTAAATATATAAAAAATAATTTATTTCATCAATAGTTTATTTTTAATCAATATTTGATGATTCTAAATGTTGTCTCTGTAAATTGTTTTACATGGAAGACGAGATAACGAAGATAGTATATCATTCTTCTAACTACCACACCACACCATATTCACTATAGAGAGAAAAGAGTCAAATTCAAATGTTATAATCCTTTGCCTACCGTTTTCAAAATTTGTTTTTGCAAATACAAATGCAGTTTTAATGTTATTCTTAAAAATGCAAATATCTTTCCAATTGAAATTTTGGGAATACTTCTAAAAATTTCTATGTATATCTCTCTCTCTCTGTCTTTCTTTTTTTTTTCTCAAAAACTACCACAAAAAGTACAATTAGTGTGCTACATAATTTCTAAAATTTTATTATTAAAATTAATACAATTGAACTTTTTTAATTATTTAAATATATTTAAAAAACAGTTTATTTTTAATCAATATTTAACAATTCGAAATGTCATCTCTGTAAATTGTTTTAGAGGGAAGACGAGATAACGAAGCTGGTATATCATTCATTTAACTGACTCACCATATTCTCTATAGGGAGAAAAGTCAAATTCAAATATTATAATTCTTTGCATTCCCTTTTTCAAAATTTATTTCTTCAAATATAAACGTAGTTTTAATGTTATTCTTAAAAATGCAGCTCTCTTTCTAAGTGAAATTTTGGAAATATTTCTGAGAATTTCTATGGCTCTCTCTCTTTCATTTTTTTCAAAAACTACCCCAAAAAATACACATTAGTGTGCTATACAATTTCTAAAATTTTATTGTTAAAATTAACACAATTGTAATTTTTTTATTTTTTCAATATATTTAAAGAAGTTTATTTCATTTTTTTGTTAAAAAAATTATGTATAATTTGAGAATAATTCGATTTTTTTAAATGTTTTAAATGAATTTTTGTTGAGAAAGCTCATAAAAATTCAAATAACTTTAGGCAGTTTTCATATTAATTAAAACAGTCAAATTTATTTCATTCGCAAATTTTTTATGTATGAATAATTCGTGCTTCTCAATGAGGAAAATTCGCAATCAGAGATTGCTGGAAAAAAGAAGGGAAATTTTTACTATCACTTATTTTTTAGAACACTAATTTACAAGAAAACGGGAAACAAATGTTATTGAATTTCATTGTTTCAATATTTACCAATTAAAAAAAAAATTTTTTAAATATCTAACTAAGATGGACATCTTAATTTTATGATTTCGGACAAGACTTTAACTTTAATCTAGATAGTGAAGAGTATTTAATGAAATTGCAATAAAATTAATTCAATAGTTTGTTTTTCTTCAAATACAAATCCATTTTTTCTGTTAGACTTACAATATATTTATAACAATTTTTTGTGCATATAAATCCAACATACTGGGATTCTTCGTTGACTTCAAATACAAGAGTTTGAATTCATTACATTTAATTCGTGAGCTTAGACTGAAATATAAAAAGGTTTTAAAAGTATTGTTTACTTTTTTCAACCCCATATAAATTCAGAAAGAATTATAATTATTAAAATCCTTTCATTAGAAAAATATTAAATTTTCACTCAAAGGAAATCAGATAAATTTCTTTTGCAATTTAAGGTATCCGAGACTACGTTCGGAACCGCGGGATTTTGCAAAAGCACATAAATGGATAATATTTATGATATTTAGTGTCACAGATTAGAAAATGTATATAAAATTGTTTTAAGAATAGCATTACAATAGAAAATTATTCAATTACATTATTTTGACAAAAAATGAACATAGAATGGCCCCTTTTCAAATCTCCTTTTGTGAAAAATGCTTCTATTAGAATAATATTTTGCCTGTATATAACTCAGACCTCTCTACGGAGGCTCAACTAGAATTTTAGAAATATATAACTTAGAAGTGGGTTTATTCATATTTTACAACAGAGGGGAGCAATTTTAAAAAAAAAGGCCGATAATTATTTCAATGGGTGGTAACTCTGAAAAAAATGGGAATTTTTTAAAACTTCTAATTCAGACTCTCTGGAGAAGACTTTACTTTATATTTGCACACACATAATATTATTATTTTAGAAGCATTTTTTATAAAAGGAGAATATTTTGAAAAAAGATTATTCTCAGTTAATTTTTTGCGTTTGTATTTAAATAATTTTTTTTTGTCAAAATGTGTCCTTAAAATAATTTTATACATTTATTCTATAATCTAGTGACACTAAATATCATGAATATTATCCATTTATGCGCTTTTTTAAAAGCACGGTTCCTAACGTAGTCGGATACCTTAAGTATTTTAAAAGTGCCACTTGTATCATTGGCTGCAATATGTTTTACAACTTTTTCTACTTTTGACGTATTTCGTATAATTTCGTTCCCACTCCTTACTTTTCCATGTTTTTCTTTTTTTTTTCTGGATTTCTCATGAATTCCTTATTCAAAATTATAAACCCTACATTATGTGAGATATAAGATTTGATTGTTGTCGATGCAAAGTAAGAGGGAAAGCCGATGGACAGGAATGAAACATTTAACTGACTCTGTTTATATTTTCCTGCCATTTAAAAGAAAAACCGTCTCCCTTGATGTATGGTCACTACCAACAAACGTTTTATTACGACCTTTTCCGGAAGTGATTCCTGCATGGGGAGTATTGTCCATCCTATTGTTCAAACACTCGCAACTTGTGCTCGTTATAGATGACCTCTCCCCTCTTTTTTCGTATTTCAAACCAGCAGATAACAGTCTTTTGTAGATCGTTTCATTCTGTGCATTCATTATTTGTGTCGTTTCCCATGTTGCTGTTGCTATCAAAGGAAAGTGAGAAAACTTCTGAAAACGATGGAATGTGTCGGCTTCTTTTTTCTTTCCCACCCAAAGCAAGGCTATCTAATTCAAGATGGTCTTGAACGATTCACTTTACGAATGTGGTGTATTTTTCCAATCAGATGATTTAGATGAGAAATAAGCTGATCTTATAGCTGGAACTAAATGTGTTTGTGAGAAATTTTACTGTATTTCAATAAATAAACCAATTTCTAAAGTTAAAATTAACATATTTCGAATATCAATGTAAAATTTAAGTACCCTTTGAAAAATTCCAACTTGGAGGTCCAAAACCTGACTTTGCGGGAAGGGGGGGGGGAAAGCGTTCTTCGTTACGCCACTGCACAACATCAAATACTATATCACATTCGATTATGTTATTTAATATACAATCATAAATTTCTCTTAATTTGTAAAAATTGAAAATTTGCTGATATTTATTACAATTAAAATGAAATAGTATAATTTTCACACTAGTCAGAGAAAGTTTATGAAATTTGAAATTCCTCTTTCTTTCTTTTAGTTTCATGTAATAATTAGAGTACTTGCTGAATTTCACATGATGAACCTTTGATGAAATCAAGATTTGAACCTCGACTCACCTAATAATCAGCATACTTTTCGGAATATAATACCCTTTAAAAAATAAAAGCTATAAAAATATTTTTAATATAAAATATAAATTAATGAGCTAATTAAGTAGAATTATTCCTCATAATGCAGATTTTTATATCCATGATTATATTACAGAAACCTATCATGAAATGCAGCTTTCGAAGTTTAAAAGAAAGTTGAAAAATGAAAATGACTATTTTTAAGGCATTAAATAATTAAGTATTACGAAAAGGAATAGATTTCGTTTGAATGAATGGCCTGATTTGAAAATACCAAATTATGTTAACATTTAATTGCAGGATTTTTTACAAAAAATTTTATTTTATATTTGTTTTTCACTAAAAAATTATACAAATGCAACGCTTTTTATTTTAATTTTTATATTTGCATTAGAATTGATATTTGGGTTAAAGAAATATAGTGATCTTATCACAAACAGTGGGCTTCCAATCGCGCATCCAATCAATCAAATTTCATAGAAGATCCTTCATATCAAATATGTGAAGTATACTCGTATATATAAAGGAGCTCTGGTATCATCTTTGTTACTAAACTGCAGTTCAGAATTACAAGATCCATCACCTATCCAAATAAGAATTCATATTTGGAAATGGTTTTGAACAAGTCGCTTAGTTCTTATGGTAATATCATCTTTAATAAACAGGTATTGCAAGCAGAAAACAATAATTCAAAGAATAAAATTTTGAAAATCGCTTCTATTGAGTAAATGCTATGGTAAGCTAAGGCTTCAACCAATTATTACATTTCTGTTTCATAAATTTTTACAGAGCATATTATACAGAAGCTATCATTATAACTGAGTGGTAGTGGCTAAGCAGTAGCGCATCGTGCTTCCACGCCACAGGTACGGGGTTCAAACCCTGGGCTGGGTAAAGTCGTCTTGGCCTTTCATCTCTTTAGTGGGTTGATAAATGAGTATCAATCTTGCTTGAGAACTTAACACTGGGGGTTTCATGTCAGACTGACCACTTGACCGGAACATCAGTCCCAAGGTCAGGAAAACTGAGATGGGCACAGTAGGTCTTTCCCGTCATGGGCTGTTGCGCCTTCGATTTGAATTTTCAATACAAACCATTATGACGCAGACTATTGCCAACAAATCCAGTTGCTTTATATTATGCAATCAATTATATTGAAACATTTTCAATGAAAAACTTTTCCAATATTTTTTTTTTTTTTTTTTTTTTTTTTTTTTTAAAAATGCATTTAATGTATCTTGAAAATGATAAATCCACTTTAATTTTTTCTCATTCATTTAATTGAAAACATAACATTCCCAGCGTGCTATTGATGTGAGCTCTAAATTATTTCACCCCATCTTTTGCAATATAACGTGAAATTATAATTCAATGAATTGATTCCATTTATTTAATACTTAAATCCTACAATGATGTATTTCTTAATGATTTAAATAATTTCAAGAGGTACCGAAAAATGTTAAGATTATTCTCCCTTATCCTCTTCTAGCTCTCTCTATAACCCCATTATCTGTATTTTTTCTCGCCTGAAGACGAGTTTAAAACAAATTAGGTTTAAAAAGATTGCGGTATTTAAATACATTTCGGCAACGAGTGAAAATAATAACGAGTGGAAAAAAGAAGAAATGAGAAAGAGAACGTCTCTACAAGCACCTATATCACATTAATTAATAAATGTTTCCTTCAAACAGGTATTTTGTTGAAAAAAGTTCGTATTTTTTTATCATTGTATATTGTTTATTTTTTCTTTATTGATCCAAAAAACTTATTTATTTCATTATTCTGGATTTTTGTTTCTCTTCAGTTCTTTAATAGTCATCCCGTTTTCAGTGAAATACTACATTCCTTAATTTATAGGTGTCATTTTTTTTTATATTAAACATTAAGTAATTATAACATTAAAGAATGGATGTTGTGTGCCTCGCCATTTGTTGTGTTTCATCGCTTTGCAAATGCGGCGAAGTGAAGAAGTTTAGCTAGGGGGCGTGCCCACGCTAAGAGTGAGTGCTAGAGAGTCAATTTCAATTAAATGATATACAGAACCCACATAAAGACGAGATCATCACAAACACTGTTGATGCATACTTCAATAATCATACTGATGAAAATGATCCCCTCCCCCCTGCTCTTCCCTCGGAAATTATTTCCTTTATTAAAAAGATCAAAATTCGGAAGAGTCCAGGTAGAGACGGTATCACTAATAAAATGCTTAAATTTCTCCCTTATCTAACTATTTTTAAAATTACTAACATAATAAATAATATGCTAAATCTTAGATATTTTCCAAATGCATGGAAAACTGCAGTTGTAGTACCGATCCTAAAGCCTGGGAAAAACCCCAGACTTGCGGAATCGCACCGACCAATTTCTTTATTACCTGTTCTTTCTAAGCTGGCTGAAAAAGTCATCCTAGCCAGACTAAACGAATACCTTGACAGTAAAAATATACTGATCCCGGAGCAGCACGGGTTCCGTCCTCGTCTCTCCACTACCCATCAACTACTCCGCGTTGTGGAGTTCATTAAGGAAGGTAATAATAAAGGTCAATGTACAGCTGCAGTTTTTCTAGACATTCAAAAAGCTTTCGACAGGGTATGGCATACTGGCCTGCTCTTCAAATTAATTAATTATAAAATTCCTACCCCACTAATACTTATTTTAAAATCCTATATCAGCGACAGAGCTTTCTCTGTCAAAATTAATCGTACTTTCTCTCAAACTAGACCCATCAAAGCAGGAGTCGCTCAAGGGTCAATCCTTGGGCCAACCTTATTTAACTTATATGTAAATGACATCCTAAAAAGTACTAACACAATGTTATGTATGTATGCAGACGATACAGCAATACTCAGTAGACACAAAAACCTTCACACGCTTGTAAACAATATCAACATACACCTAGCTCACCTTGAGACATGGTTTTCCGTTTGGAAGATCGCACTTAACACCGCAAAAACAGAGGCAGTATTCTTTTCCCAAAGGATCCCACCCCCTGAAATTACCCTTCAAAATCAAAAAATCCCCTGGTCTCCGTACACCAAGTATCTTGGTGTATATCTTGATAAAACTCTCACTTTCAGACAACACATTACACAAATAAGAACCAAATTTAAAAATGCAACGCATAGTTATTTTTCCCTTATCTGTCGAAAGTCTAAATTAAGTAGACGTAACAAACTGCTTATCTACACTCTGATCCTAAAGCCCCTCCTAACTTATGCCTCCCCGGTCTGGGGACACGCAGCAAGAACCAACATTAATTTACTTGAAAGTTCCCAAAATGTTATTATCAGGCAAATTCTAAATGCTCATTGGTACATGAGAAATGTTGACCTTAGGTCAGCATGTAAAATCCCTACTATTAGACAAACGATCCGCAAACTTTCCACTAAATTTTTTAATGATATAGATGGGCATAACAACCCATCAATTCAAAATATTCCAAATTATTTCTCTCACTTTTCCGTCAGAAGGCCAAGAGATGTCTTGGTCAACCCAGATTTTGATTAATTTTTCCCCTTTTTCAATTTTTCTTTACCTGCGTTCCAACTCTGTTGTATCGCAAGTTTCCTCTGATTGGCTACCCATTTTTCTAAAACTACTTATACCCTATTAGCCGAACCCTTGGCTCGGCCAATAGGAATGCTCCCTCTCAACGTAATGAATATTCCCCGAATTTCATTTTTCTCCATTACTTTTTCTGATCCTTGGTCTCTTGCTGCGCCCTGATTGGACGGCCTTGCTCCGCCCACAAATCTCAGTACTATTTTTCAATTTTCTAGCTCTTAAAAGAGCTTTTTGTTTTTATATTTTTAATATTAAATTTTAAATTTACTTATCATATTTAAAATGGGCATTGGTAATTTTTCACAGTCATCTTCATTCCAGGATAGGAGGTTAGAGTCCGGAAGGACTATGTACTCCGAATCGTACCCCAACGATGTATGTAAGAGTGAGTGAATGTAACCAGTTGGGGCTATGAGAGCCTCCGGAATAAAAAAAAAAAACAGAATGAGAACAATCTACACTCTACTGTGTGCTTCATTGAGTATGAGTTCTTTACTTAAGTAGTGCAATCAAAGGATCTAAACAATGGAAATGCCTAAAATTTTCCTTGTACGAGACTATTTAGTTAAAAAATACAAGATTGAATTATGTATTATTAGTACTTATTTAATACGACAAGTTACGAGATAAGGTCTCTCTCTCTCTACATGTATTGTGTATACATTTTGGAGAAAAAAATTGTATTTTGCCTACATCATTTTCGCATTACATTAATACAAATAAATTTTTTCAGGCTTAATTTAAGTATTGGTTTAATTAAATTATAGTTATATATATATATATATATACTGAAAAACATTCCATTTATTATTTGGTTTGTAACTGTTATATTTTTAAAAAATGCAAATTTCTAACCGTTTGTTTAGTGGAATAATTATATAAAATCAAATTATTGGTATGTTTTAAGAAATTCATACGAATTTTAAAAAAATTAATACAATTTGGTACTTTTAAATCAGTTAATTTATTCATGTGAAAGAAAGCTGCCCATTTTATCAAGTTTAGTTTTTTTTAAAAAAATGCTTTAAAATCTGTTCTTTTCATTTCAAATGTTCTATTTATACGTTAAAAAAATACAATTCCTAAAAGATTTCTGCAATACACACCTGTTTGTGGTGATGCAAAAACTATGAATACTGAGTGGAATCTTGGAGGAAAATTCTACATTGTATTTAGTCAATTTTTACTTCGTATAAGATATTTATACAGATGTAGCTTAATGCTTTTTTAATCGGCCACAATCTTGTAAATTAGTCACGGGTTAGAATATTGATTTTGCTAAGAATCCATTTTTTGAAATTTTGCAAATACGACTTATTTTATGAAACGGGAACTTCAATTTCTCGAGTGATATTGTGTGGTATTTAATAAAGTAATATAAACTAGACGTGTGTTCCACCTGAGGTGTCTTCGTTTGACTACATAAAAAATTATGAAATCTGTTACCAAAAGAACTCCTGTTACTAAATTTGAGTATGAAATTAATCTGTAAAATGACCTTAATTTCCATTTTTGTTCCTTTGTTAATGAAGAAAATTGTTTGATTGCTATTAACTAAATTTTCATTATTAGGTTTAAGAAATGTTGAATAATTTTGAGCGATGTTGAATATGGGACAATTTTCTCTCAACAGTCACTGAATTACTAATCAAACATGTACATTTTTCATCTTTAGTACGCAATGCTCTTATTAAATTCAATTACTAAAAACCTTTAACGTTATTTATCTAATTATTATTTCAGACGTGTTTAAACATCAGAGTATATTTTAATATTAAACTGTATCGTACTAAATTAAAATAATGCAAACATTTTATATTCCTAATTTTTTTAGTACTTTTATTGATTTTAAAATAGTATTAGATATTTTATAATGGATCAGATAAATTGTTTTTATGTATTTATTAATCGGCTAAATTTTGCAAATTAGAGGTGTTAATCATTACTTGAATTTTATTTTGGATTAGCGTTTTCAAGAGTTTGACTTGCTTCAACCCTAAAAAATTATTTTATTTCCTCATGAGGATAGGAATATTAAGGATTTGAATGAGTGTGCTTGAATTTATTTATTTTTGTTGATAGTGACATTTAAAATGTTGTGTGTGTGGTTATTTTTAAATAACACATAGTTATACAAAAAGAAACGAATACAAACGTCATAAACCTTTTAAAGGTGATAGTGTGATTTGGCCCCATTCCGATCCAATTGTGAGGGAGAAGACCCTGGGGATAATCAGGGGCCTCCCATCTCTCTTCCCCTTCCACCAACATCACGAGAAGACTTGTTGCTCAATGGCTATTTAGAATAACCCCTTGCCGCAAAGACGCTCTTCCCTTAACAAAAAGTTATGCCTTATCCGGGATTCGAATCTAGGTCCAACGGCACCGCAATCAGTTTCAGTAATCACTACATATTGTAACGTCGTGAGTAGTTAGGAAACAAGAAAAATTCTCACAGCCTCATTTTAAAATTAAAGCAGTATTTATTTGCTTCATAGGTTACTAAAAAGTCCAATAAAAATGCCAAGCCGGGAGGACAGTCTATTTCACGGGATTTCAATCTTTCTTCCTAAAGGCACTCGCTTATCCCTTTTCTTTTCAGGGCTCCACTCCAGTTTTCTCCATCCAGGGCTCTACATCAAGTTTTCCATCCAGGGCTCTATATCTGTCTTACTCCAGGGCTCGATATCTCCGTCTCACTCCAGGGCTCTATTTCTCTGTTTCCATCCAGGGCTCGATCTCTGTCTCAAAATCAACCCCTTTAAACACTAGGGGCGGGTCCACAACACGCCCCTCGTCTTTCTCATTGGTAGGCCAAGAAAAGGTCTGCCCTCGTCCCCGGGCCACATTCGTCTCCTATTTGTGCGGTAAACACAAACACATTCCTGGTCAGTCTGGAATCTAAGGGCACCATAATTCTCATCTAATTTCTGAACACACCACCTGGGTTCTATAACCCCATTCTCTCGGCATGAGCTTTCATACAGGTTTCGCCTATATGTCACATCTCCTTCCCCCTGAAAAGGTCCATTTCACTGGACTGCTCTGGCCTCAGGCTGGTTCTGTTCTTAACATTTCTCACCGAAAGGTTATCTTATCAATGAGACTGACCAGGACAGCAATCCAAGTAACCAATACAATCAAAAGTAAAATAAATAAATAAATCCAAAATTCTATAAAACATTCACTTTACAACTAAAACTTAAATCCCAAATCTTGGATTCTTTTTCCTTTTCTGTAAGTTGCATCACACCTTAAATTTTTAGGCTTTTAAAGAAGTTAAATCAAATCATAATATTTCACAAATTCTAATACATCAAATCGCTCAATCAATTGTGTTAAACATCTGTGAGTATACACATTGCTAAGACACAAGAGATTTTCAATAACACATAATATCCTTCCAAATTACACACACACAAACACTCATACTCCTATAGATATTAATTCACACCTAGCACAAATCCAAAGAATTGCTTATTCCCATCTACCAAATTCGAACGATATTTTCAACGATATTAAATAAACAAAATATAAACACCTATAAATTCCAAGCTTTGCAAACAACAGTAAAACAGTTTTTTTAAATTAAGATTAGTTATTGAGGAAAATTAGACACTTTAATGGGGAATATAATTAACATACCTCATTAGCTCATGCAATGAATTTACTAAGTCTATATTATGTGCATGGAACAAATTTTCCGACTGCTCTAATTTACCTTTGGTCGATCTGACTTCCGACCCAATCCAACTCAACCACTTTAATACAAAGGCAATTTGCTTTACACGATTTTTCCAAATTTGCATCAGAATGTCTATATCGACCATTCGTGATACATCAATCTGCACTAACCATCTCAAAATCTGTGTCGTTATGTTACATCCATAAGAAGAAGTGCATACAAACTTAAACCTCGCTTTTTTAATAATGTACATGCCACATGACATAAAGCATGTGGCATACTTCGGATAACTCATCATGAGAGAACGACGAAAATACCACTTCCACAAATCCAGTACAGTGACCCACGATACCGTGCTGTTCTTTTCTACAAAACCTTCCATTTTTAATAAAAGATAAATCTCGGCTCGCGTCAGCTGGTTCAAATTCCCACACTTAATACATTTAATACGCGGGTAGGGGTATCGGCTCACTCTTTCTAACCAAACAACGGGCAGAGTATGGTTGGACTGCCCCATCCCATTTACACCTAAATCTAAAAGATACTCTGTATCCTCTCTTAGCGAATTAATTAATATTTGGGCTGTTCAACAAGTTTTGATTTTAAAAGGCTTTCCCGTATTTAAATTAATATCCCTCTGATTTAAAGAAATCATCCCAGGATCTGAAGGAAACCCTTCTCTTTCTTTTTAGTGTTAATCATTCTTAAATAGTTACTTCGATCAGGCGGTAATTTGAAATATAGTTGAGTTTCCCTTAAAATACCCTGAAAGTTAAAATCCATAAATAGCTTTACCGAATAGAGACTTTCGGAATCTTTCACTATTCCCTCGAAGCTATTCTCTCTAACCAGATTTACCAAATCCGGCTTCCTACGGTACAATTTTATTAAATCAACACAATAAATGGTACTGCGATCTCTTTTTCCGGGTAATTCTATCTCGAAATTAAACTCTGAACTAAGGCTAGACCTATTATACGTCTCTAAACTGTTCTTATCAATTTCTTTTGGTTTTCAGAGAGGCAAACGCATTGTTAACTCACCTCTCAAGCCTCCCCGCACATCTGCATTACACATGTTTTCTTTTCCCCCATTTAACTGCCCTGCTATCTTAGCCATGGTATGATTTTGAAAACTTTCACGATTCACTGTTAACTGCTTTTCACCACCCGTTAACGTCACGATGGTAGCTTTTTCCTCGCAGTTATTTCCTTAAATCAAGATTTCAGGGTTTACCACTCCTTTATCTCCTATCAATTCTAAAGAACCATCTCCTATTTCATCAGAATTTATTACCCGCTTTGCACACAAAGCGACTGCTCTAACACTTTTTCCACCTGCAATCGACCTCACTTTCTTTACACAATCACCAATTCTATCCTCATTGATTTCTTTCTATTCTTTTCTGTTCCTATCCCTCTTACTTCAGACGGGGGGGGGGGGGGTCTTCCATCTCACAGGGGGTCACAATTCTCATTTTCAAAATCACAATACGTGGCGTTCTCCACTCTTATATTAACTACCGGGTTAAATAACGGCCTACACTTACTAACCGGTTCACTAACTTCTGCGGTACGCTTTCCTGACAAACAATAAACATTTGCAAGATTGTTAATCCTACACCCCGACTTCAATTCATTTTCTTTTAACTTATTTCTGAGTTGAGCTCTCAGTCTTTCTAACTCAAATTCCCTAGCTAGTCTACGCTCCTCGAAATCCTTAATTTCCCGTTTTTCTCGTTCTTCACGTTCCTTAGTTTACCGTTTTTCACCTTCTTCCTGTTCCTTAATTTCCTGTTTTTCCGCCAAAATACCCTCCAACAAAAATTTAGATACTTCATCATTATAGTATTTACTTTGACAAATTCTCTTCTTAATTTCCATCTTAGGTAAAGTGATATCAACTTCTACCCTTAATTCTTTCGCAACTTCTAACAATACGTCTTTTCTTTCTCTTAACAGAAACGTCATGATGCACTAATACACACAAAACCGAATCTAAACTTAATCATTACAAAAATTATACAAAGACTCAAGGTAAACTAACAATACACTAGACCTAGACTTAACTATATTTCACAAATATGCACAAATCTAAAACCAACAGAACAACCTACTCAACACTGTACCTAAACACAACAAGTATAATTACTATATACTAAATTTCACAACTCAAACAAAATACTAATACCGCACACATTTATACACTTCATACAAAACTCAAAACTCTTTCTAGTCTCTTATTGTTTACTAAATTTACCTAGTCTTTTATATTCCTTATCTCAAAATTTTACATACAAAAAACAATACTCAGTTGTTGTCCCGAAAATAATCTCAAAGAAAAGACTCACCTTAAAATTTGTAGACGAAGACATAGGAACACTCAGGAACTCTTTTTTTCACACAAATCACTTCTTAAAAAACCGCACTCCTCACAACAGGCAGGAACTCATGACGTCTTGACGCTGGGAACTCTTGAAATACATCCATCAAAACAAACGGGCAAACAGCTCCTCTCAAATCCTCGTTGATTCATCAGGCAGGAACGGGAGACACTTGTATCCGGCTCTTCTCACAGCGGGGAATTCCAAAAATCAAGCGTGCACACTTCATCACTAGCAGGATCGGAAATCTCTTGAATTCGGCGCTCACAAAATCGGGCGGGCATTAAAATTGCCTCATCACATTCGCACATGGTTGGCCTTTTTTTTCTCTATCTTCACTAAAAACTAAGGATTCGGGCATCTATTTACTCAAATGCCGTATCTACACCGCTGCCACCAATTTAATATATATATATATATAGCTGTAACGTCGGGAGTAGATAACAAACAAAGAAAAATTGTCACAGCCTCATTTTAAAATTAAAGCAGTATTTATTTGCTTCATAGGTTACTAAAAAGTCCAATAAAAATGCCAACCGGGCGGACAGTATTTCACGGGATTTCAATCTTTCTTCCTAAAGGCACTCGCTTATCCCTTTTCTTTCAGGGCTCCTCTCCAGTTTTCTCCATCCAGGGCTCTACATCAAGTTTTCCATCCAGTGCTCTATATCTGTCTCACTCCAGTTCTCGATATCTCCGTCTCACTCCAGGGCTCTCTCTCCGTCTCACTCCAGGGCTCTATCTCTCTGTTTCCATCCAGGGCTCGATCTCTGTCTGAAAATAAACCCCTTTTAAACACCAGGGGCGGGTCCACAACACGCCTCTCGTCTTTCTCATTGGTAGGCCAAAAAAAGGTCTGCCCTCGTCCCCGGGCCACATTCGTTTCCTATTTGTGCGGCAAACACAAACACATTCCTGGTCTGTCTGGAATCTAAGGGCGCCATAATTCTCATCTAACTTCTGAACACTCTTATTCATCACACCACTTGGGTTTTATAACCTCATTCTCTCGGCACCGGCTTTCATAAGGCTTCACCTATATGTCAACCTATTTTCACCGGCTCTCTTTAGATATTGTAACTTCCAGACTCGATGTCGGTGTTTGTCCGAGGTCAGACAATAAACAATGACCCCATGGCCACGTGCTCTTGTCACCTAACGTCTGTTTGGAGCCATAAAACTTCGCATGAATAGAAAGGTGAGGTTCACCCCAATCGAATACGTCACAATGTTTTACATAGAATGTATCATTTATAGAAAAATATTTACGTAGGTATTGGAAGAACTTTTGTCTACGAGCATCTAGCTTGATTTCCAGAGCATGCAAGGGGTTAATATATATACTTAATATTTTGCTTCTTACAAAATCTTTATTTTTTATAACAATTTTCATCATGTTGACTGAATTTTTATTATACAATTTTTCAAGTATAACTCTGAAAGAAATACTTCAAAAGTTTTTCCTCTGTGATTTTAACACTATTTATTCATATGTATACAGGATTATTTTTAAAAAAACTCATTAAAATTTATAAAAAGTCAAGAGAGGGAGAGGAGAAGGCGAGGAGGATTACATTAATATCGCACTATAAAGCAACAAGAGGGTTGTTGGCTAAAGATATTGTAATTTTGAGCCTCGGTCAAGTGACGAGGACGACACATGAACTAGCAACCCTCTCTTCTAGTTACAACACCTCAACAACGGGAGGAAATTGAGCCCTTACAGATTTAATGTGCATCGGCTGGTGGGTCTTCTGTGGCACCAGGACTCAAACTCGTGATATTCCGGCGTCGAGTTCGTGACCATAATCACTGCAGCCACTATTCAGAGTGAAACAAAATTATTTAAATTTTTAAAAATCAAATTTTAAAGCATACGTAAAAACCACAGATGTTGCAAAATTTCCTAACATTTAACTAAACATAGTACTTTGTATGTATTAGCATAAAATGAATAGAAAAATAAATAAATAACATTAAAACATTTTATACTAAGTTGGTTAATATATTTTTGTAATAATTATGTTTAGCAGAAAAAAAGTATTTGATGACTTAATAAATGAGTTTTAAACATTTTTCTTCAAGATATTGGGATGAATAATTTCATCAAGAAACTGCAAAAAAAAATAAATAAAATAAATAAAAATAAATAAATAAATAAAAAGAAAAAAAAATAAAGCTCAGAATTTAGTAAAAAAAGAAGCGTCAAAAATTTCAAAATGAACACTAAGAATTTTTTTTTTTAAGAAATAGCAAAGAAATGTAAGAGTCTTCAAATAATATAAATTTGATTATTACGGAGCTTAGAAAAAAAGTGTCATCTTACAAATTTGAAATAGCATGTTATTTTCTTATTAATATATGTATATTAAGAAATTAAGTAGAAGTAACTGATTATTTATTATTTTTTTTTTTTGATAATAAAATTCAAGATGTTGCCGATATTTGTAACTAAGTAGTAATAATCAAGAGAAATTAGGAATTCTGATTGGTACAGAGCTAAGTATAACAACTTTTATGTATTGCTCTCATTTTAGCATCCTATCGACAAAATTCAATGGTACTTTAGAACCTAGATATTACATATGACAATTGAATGTGGTATGCCATAAATGATACTTTACAGTAAAAAAAGTTTACCTATAAAATTATATATATATATATATATATATA
>BMAV01000383.1:43368-67590 GCA_019973955.1 Trichonephila inaurata madagascariensis
TAGAGTAGGCATTCTCTCGGGTTCAGCAGGTAGAGTAGAAATTCTCTTAGATTCAGCAAGTCTTTGAGCCGCTAGAGTAGGAATCCTCTCAGGTAGAGCTAGTCTCTCAGCCAGTTCCGCAGACGGCCTGATATCTGCCCCAGCCCTCAAAAAGGCCTCATACAACATCCGTAA
Source organism: Trichonephila inaurata madagascariensis (assembly GCA_019973955.1). Lineage (NCBI taxonomy): Eukaryota > Metazoa > Arthropoda > Arachnida > Araneae > Nephilidae > Trichonephila > Trichonephila inaurata. The sequence continues at coordinate 43,543 of BMAV01000383.1, forward strand.
AGAGGATCCGTGTTGTATCCGACGTATGTCTTGCACCTTTTGGATAAAGTCTTGGATCCATTTTCTCACCAAGACTGAATTGGGGATGGGAGAGTCTTGAACATGGAAGACGGGAGACGTTTTGTAGCTTTCCACAAACAGGTTGCCTGGGTTCTCCACCAGAGCAAAGCCCACATTGAGACTGGTGGCAAAACTCGTGGCTAACGACGACAGTTTGACATTCAAAATGTTATAGAACACGTCGGGAGTCACCAGTTTGGATCTTTGCGTCATGACTGGATATCGTTTGTGGTCCGGCAACACGTCTTTGCCTTAGATGACGAGGTTGTCGAATCTTTTGACAAATTCGCACACTTTGGATCGACCGAGTAGGGCTCCAACGTCCACCAGTCTAAAGTAGAGCTTGCCATATTTTCAAACCATAGCAGCCAATGGATAGTGTTGATGAGGCAGGAGAATTTTGAACCACATAATGATTTGAAAAACACTGAGAGTGAATGAATTGCAACGGAAGCTTGTCAAACTATTATACTCTCAGTAAAAAAAAAAAAATTTTTTTTAATACCATGGTTGTACAGATTTTATCTTACAGCTTGCCAAGCAAGGTGGAAAAACTTTCCATGCTTCATTTTACATTCTGGGAACAATTTCCATAGTGTTGTGGAAAACCACTTTTGACATGATTGTACATCATCTGCCAACGTACAATATTTTCGTCCGTCATGTGCATGGCTCGGGGTAGATATTCATTCCCCTCTGTAAAATTTCCTCCAATCGTGCCTCGCTGGGTTCGCCGTGCAACATTCGTTCTTGAAACACCATCGATTCCAACAAAACGTGGATGGCACAATCTTGGGTTGGCTCTTTTCCCCGACCACACACTAAGCAATCCCGTTGACAAGAGCACGGATCCAAAACGACTGGCATGGTTGGCATTTTGAAGTGGCACGATAAACTGCCAAGAGGAAATGACAAACGTTCAGGAGGCAAATGACAAATGTTCAGGTGGTATGATAAATTGTCAAGAGGCAAATGACAAATGTGCAAGAGGTACGATAAAATATTCAAGAGGCATGATAAATTGTCAAGAGGCAAATGACAAATTGTCAGCAATAAAATATTCAAAAGGCACGATACATTGTAAAGAGGCAAAATAAATGTTTATTGTAGAAAGGTGATGAGCTTTTTTAAAAAAAAATTTTTTTTAAATATAACTTTATAAAGAACTACTCTATAGCTCATATTTCATTATAAGTTTTGTCGCAACAATTTCGTTTGCAGTATTGACAGCGCTCATAATTATGGCTTCTTCCTTGGAAACTATTTTCTGAATTGGAAAAAAACATTATCCCAGGTATGCTCCAAGAAAATACCTCACAATTATTGCCTTATAGACGAAGATTGGAACGCGCGCGCGTTTAGCGGGAATATTGAATTTCAACAACTCTTGAAACAATATCCCATTACCGTCAAGGTGGTACTGAACGAGCATGGATTTCATATTTCGGACTGTATCTACAGTAGAGAAAATTGCACTGAGGGACCAGACACTTGCAATTGTTATTATTTATTTGACGAACCTGAAAAATATTTTATTAAGAAACACAATTGGACCACGTCGTTGTACGGGATGGATCAATACACCACAAAGACTGTTTGAGAAAAGCCCAATGTCAATGTTGGAAAAAAACATCTCTGTTTAGAGCACCAAATACTTTATAAGCTCATCACCTTTCTACAATAATCATTTCTTTTGTATCTTGACAATGTATCGTGCCTCTTGAATAATTTATTGTTGACAATTTGTCATTTGCCTCTTGACCATTTATCACACCTCTTGAATATTTTATCGTATCTCTTGACAATTTATCGTGCCTCTTGAATATTTGCCTCTTGACAATTTATCATACCTCCTGAACATGTGTCATTTGCCTCCTGAACGTTTGTCATTTCCTCTTGAAAATTTATCTTCAAAGTGCCAACCATGCCAGTAGTTTCGGATACGTGCTCTTGTCAACGGGATTGCTTAGTGTGTGGTTGGGGAAAAGAGCCAACCCACGATAATGCCATCCACGTTTTGCTGGAATCGATGGTGTTTCAAGAACGAATGGTTCACGGCGAACCCAGCGAGGCAAGATTGGAGGAAATTTTACAGAGGGGAAAGGAATATCTACCCCGAGCCATGCACATGACGGACGAAAATAGTGTACGTTAGCAGATGATATACAATCATGTCAAAAGTGGTTTTACACAACACTATGGAAATTGTGCCCAGAATGTAAAATGAAGCATGGAAAGTTTTTCCACCTTGCTTGGCAAGCTGTAAGATGATATCTGTACTACCATGGTATTAAAAAAAATTTTTTTTTTTTACTGAGAGTATAATAGTTTGACAGGCTTCCGTTGCAATTCATTCACTCTCAGTGTTTTTTAAGAGTCATCATGTTGTTCAAAATTCTCCTGCCTCATCAACACTATCCATTGGCTGTTATAGTTCGAAAAGATGGCAAGCACTACTTTAGACTGGTGGAAGTTGGAGTCCTAATCGGTCGATCCAAAGTGTACGAATTTGTCAAAAGATTCGACAACCTCGTCATTCAAGGCAAAGACGTATTGCCGGTTCACAAACGATATCTTGTCATGACGCAAAGGTCCCAACTGGTGACTCCCGACGTGGTCTTTAACATTTTGAATGCCAAACTGTCGTCGTTGGCCACGACTTTTGCCACCAGTCTCAATGTGTGCTTTGCTTTGGCGGAGAACCCAGGCAACCTGTTTGTGGAAAGCTACAAACGTCTACCGTCATGCATGTTCAAGACTCTCCCATCCCCAATTCAGTCTTGGTGAGAAAATGGATCCAAGACTTTATCCAAAAGGTGCAGGACATACGTCGGATTCAACACTGATCCTCTTTGTGGATGGTGTATGAGGCCTTTTTGAGGGCTGGGGCAGATATCAGGCCGTCTGCGGAACTGGCTGAGACTAGCTCTATCTGAGAGGATCCTACTCTACCGGCTCAAAGACTTGCTGAACCTGAGAGAATTTCTACTCTACCTGTGAACCCGAGAGAATGCCTACTCCACCGTCTCAAAGACTTGCTGAACCTGAGAGAATTTCTACTCTACCTACTGAACCTGAGAGAATTCCTACTCCACCTGCTGAACTCGAGAGAATTTCACCTGCTGAACCTGAAAGAATGCCTACTCCACCTGCTGAGAGACCACCTTTGGAGAGGGTGGATCCCTCTTTTTTTGTGAATGAAATCGAGGTGACTTCATCCCTGATCACTCGTTGTGACAAGAGTACCCAGACAATTTCCCCCTACCTTCATGTCAAACGCCTGGATCTTGGAAAGAGGCTTTTGGAACAACAACAACAACAGGCCAATAAAAGACTCTGTCCAACCATCAAACAGGAACCCCTTGAGAATCCCGTTCAACTGATTGGTTCCAAAAACATTGTGTTGTTGGTGCCCGGCAATCATCCTCTCATGAAATCTGGTAATAATGGATTCATCATTCAACCCACTAATGTAAATAAAATGTGTGTCAATAAATGATTGTTTATTTTCAAAAATGTGTCTGTTTCTTTTATACCATTTTAATTGTTTCCCCATTTCATCCTTGGGATCAGTCCCATCAACAACTTATTCTTGGGATTTCTTATCAGTCGAATGGACCTATGAAAAGACACTTCCTCCTTCTCTCTACTATAAAAGCAGGGGCTCAAAAGCCAGTCGCATCATTTTATTCACGAGACATAGAAGACGAACTAGCTTTCACGCTGAATCTTGCCTTGTACCAAGAGGCAGACCTTGGTGATTACATCACCTTCATGATGAAATTTCGGACCATTTTAAACAGTTTGAAACCTTCCGAGGTGATTCAACTCGAAACCGTTTATGCTATGGACATTATCAATCTGCTGGTGCAAGTCCTACCTGACCACGAGCCCCATGACGTGCCTTGGTTCGAGTGTTTTTCCTATTTCGAACCTGCCGACTTGCACAGTGATTACATGGAGCGAGAGGCCGCCAAAGGGAAAGGCGCCTTCATCCAAGCCCTGTGGACTGAATATGCCAAACCTAAATTGTACGGTTTGGTGTATAAAGCTTGGAGACGACATGGTGCTCAAACCTTGACCACCTGGACTCTATTGGCTCAAGCGGTGTTGGACGGGTGTTTTAGGCAGAAATGGCCCGATAGCGTATTTCAATTGCCAGAAGCGTGTCCAATTTGCCTCAGCACGATGCACTGGCCAGAAAAGACGCACTGCGGCCATGCGTTTTCCATGCGTTGCCTCCTATGACACCTCGACGAGAGAAACACCTGCCCCCTCTGCAGAGCACCCAACCCTTTGAGGACACTTTTTGGACACCGTCACGAGCCCCAGAAAAATGGGAGAATGATTACTGATGATCAGTAATCATTCTCCCATTTTTTTGGGCTCCTCTGTATGCCAAGGTTGGACACTTTTGCACGCAATACTTTACAACTCTCCTCTCTCAAAATACTATTGCACGCAAAACTTTACAACTCTCAAAATACTCTGTATGGGACCCAGGTTGAAACGCACAGCCTTCTAATCCTTCCCTGTCAGCTCCTCGGGTCAACGTTGATCCAAACCTCGTACCGTCCATTTCTTAATCCTTATCAGTCGAATCGACGAATCAGAAGCCACTTCCGTGTTCTCTCTGCTAAAAAAGCAGGGCTCAAAAGCTAGTCGCCACATTCTATTCACGAGACATGGAGGACGAAAAAGCCTTTGCACTAAATCTTGCCGTCTACCAAGGTGCAGACCTTGGAGATTATATTAATTTTATGGTATAGTTTCGATCCAGCTTAAACGCCTTAAAACAGGCTGACGTCATTGCTCTCGAACCCATCTATTCAGTGGATCTTGTGGAGCAGATGCAACAGCTGTTACTAAATCTTGACCCCCTTGAAATTCCTACGTTCGAGAGTTTTGAATACTTTGAACCGGCGGACGTGTTTGACGAATACCTGGTACAGGAGGCCAGCAAGGGAAAGGGCGCCTTTATCGAAGCCGTGTAGATTGTGATTGGCAAACCCAAACTGTACAATTTGGTGCACAGGACTTGGACAGAGCATGGTCCCCAGACTCTAGCCCCCTGGATGAAATTGCCACAAATCGTGTTGAATGGGTGCTACGGGCAGAAATGGCCCGATAGCGTGTTTCAAGTGCCCGAATCCTGCCCCATCTGCCTCACTTCCCTCCATTGGCCACAGATAACACAGTGTGGCTACGTGTTTCATACGAGGTGCCTTTCGCAACATCTGGACATTTACATCACCTGTCCCCTCGGCAGAGCATCGTTGAGAGACCCATAAACACTATGTTGAAACCCAGAAAAATGGGAGAATGGTTACTGGAAAGGAGCATAGCTCGGGACCAGTAATCGTTCTTCCATTTTTTTGGGTCCCTCCTCTCGCCAACGTTGGCAGAGCATTTTATGAATGTGGAAAATATTTTTAAGCCACGAAAAATACAAGAGGGATTTTCGTGATATAAACTCACGACTACATCAACAATAAATAAGAAGCATTCTCAGTAATAAAGAAGAAACTTTCTTCCTACATACTTGCTACATTCTTACTACATACATACTACTATATATTAAATATATATACTCTATATACTATATATCAGGTAATGTTACCTTTTTTGGCTATGAGTTGCTAAATCTGACAGTGTTTTGACAGCGTTTCAAGCAGGTACAATAACGGGCAAAAAGTCGAGTGTATAACATGTTTTTAGGTGAGATTGGAGACAAATGGGGATCTTTTTGTTACATGAAAGGAATGAAATGGGATGCCGGGAAAATTTTGGAATGGTATAGAAACCTCTTGAAGCCAGACGGTAATCAGAGGTCGGTCAAATCAATCTCGCTAAATATTCAAACGCATGGAATCAATGAAACATGGAAGTGAGAAAAGGGGGAATGGGTTGATCAAGTACCCGTATCTGGAAAAATGTAAATTGTAAATAAAGAGACTAAATATTTTTTGTGTGTAATGTTTTTGTGTGTGAAAATTTTTGAAATGAAAAAGTAAATAGACAGTCAAAACTGTAATCTACAAGTAAAATATATATATTATATATATATAACTAATTAAAAATTTTTTTTTAAGCAATTTAATATTTTTTGACAGTAGAGTTTAAAAATCTCACTCATCTCAGGATTCTCATTCCTGCAAAAATGAATTCCCCAGACTATGATGATTTTATTGACATGTTTAGTGTGCCAACACCTATTTCACCTTTGCCACCAACTTCAGTGGCTTCTCCATCCCATGAGCCATCTCAAGATGTGATTTATGAGTCGTTGCCACCCATGGAACAATCTACGGTTTCCGAGTCACCTTTGAAAGATTTGCCACCCATGGAATCATCTACGGTTCCCACTTTGAAAGATTTGCCTCCAGTGAATTCTAAGCCACCAGTTGATTCTAAGCCACCCAAAGTTTCTACTTTACCTGAATCACGTGTAAAGAAGGCACCTGTCAAGAAGGTAGCTTCCGTCATTCATCGAGAGCATTCTCCACGTCCACGATCCAGGGAAAGACGGAAAGAAGAAAGACGAAATGAGGATCAAAGACCACGAGATCCCAGGTTGTATCGCAGACCCGATTTCAGACCCCCGTATCGAAAGCCCCATTTCAAACCCCCTTATCCAAGGCCCCATTTCAAGAGAGTGTTTCAGAGATCCCCTTATGCACAGCAATTGATGCCCACTTCCCAGGAAAATTCCCAAGTCTTTTTCCACAGCCAAGGTTTGGCCGTATTGTGTATCAAAGACCAGGGTTTCACGCTGACCAACGGAGTCGTCTCGTATGCCATGGATCGGAAATGCCCCAACGAACTGTTTAAATTTTTGCATTACCTCAATGTCGGTACCATTTGTGTCACCGACTCCCATTCCAAGCAAACATTTAAGGAGATTCAAGCCAATTGGAGCCCCTCGAGTCCATTCAAGCAGACTCCCGTGATGCTTTTAAATTCCAACGGACGCGAGTTGGAGCAATGTCCGTTTTGTAATCAGACCCATTGTCATCGTTGGATTGCCGTGCAAGGCATGTGTGCCATTCTCCACCAACCCATCAATCCCATTTTTCATTCGTCGAGCAAGATTGGCTACTGATCGCTCCGCCCACATACTGTTTGAAAGTATAAAAGGCCGACGCGTCTCGACGCTTTCCATCAGTTGCCTCTGCCAGCACTATGAATCAAATCGATGCCTTCCCCGAGCACATTTCCACGACCGTGGAGCCCTTGACGCTGCCCGAGAAACCAGACGCCTTGGAATATGCCGCTCGGCAGGGTCAAGTCCGTGCTTGCATCATTTACCAGGAACCCAACACGAAACGTGTGTTTGTCTTGTTTTGCAACGACAATTGGTCCCAAAAAAAGACGCTGGTGGATAATTTCAAGCGGGCCATCCTGGAGGCGAAACACGTGAACGAATTCAGGCCCGACGATGTCTTGTGGGAGAAATTCTCCAAAGGACTTTTGAGAAATCCAGACCGACCCCTGAAAAATACCGACAAGAGGATGGTGTACATTTATAACAACATGTTTTTTGTCAAAAATGATTTTACGTTTGGCTTCCGGACGTTTAAAACGGGAGAGATTCACCTCATTCAAACGACCCACGTGCCCATGCTCATCTATGAATTTCCCTCCTCCAGTCTCAGGTGTCGAGCCAATCCCAATTTGTTTCGGAGGAGCTTTGAGCCGTTTGACCAGATGCTCTATCATCGAATGGTGTTGGAGCCCCACACGGCGTATCCGATCCCGGCTGGAACGCGTTACATCTTGTTGACGGTTCAAAAGACTGTGTTTGGTTTGGACATTATCCCCGAAACCATTCTCCCCCAGCTCATGGAGAATGGATTTAACCTGGGGGATTTTAGAAAAATGAAACGGTTTGATCATAAGGCCTACAAGCTACCACCTCCGACTCCGGCTCATGTCCCTGCAGAGACCCACAAACGGCCGTTGAAAGAACAGCCCGGACCCTCCTCCAAGAGACACAGGCTTCAAAACAGATCCAAAGTGATCATCACACCCGTCATCAGACCCTCTGAACAGGGGGATCCAGTGTTGATTGCCAGACCTACAACTGCCTTGACCTCTCCTCAACCCGTATTATTCCAGAGCTTCAGCTCCCTGTGCAGATATCTGCGACACCTGAGCTGGCGACACCTCAACCCCCTTTGCAGATACCAGATCCACCAGTCTCTCAACCCCCTGTGCAGCTATTTCTACCAGATCCACCTCAACCCCCTGTGCAAATACCTGTTCCAACTGTGCAGATCAAAGCGCCACCTGAGCTGACGACACCTCACCCTGTGCAGATACCAGATCCACCAGTCACTCAACCACCTGTACAATTTCTTTTTACCAGATCCACCTGTGGTCGAGACTTTGGAGCCGACCCTTACGGACGACTTTTCAATGGATCAGATCATGTCGTCCGTATTTGGAGACTACTCGCCACAGGAGATTCAAGCAGCCCATACCCAAGAACCCCAGGTGCTAGACACGGTGCCTTCCCCGTTTGACGAGAGTAACGATCTCATTTCGTTCTTGGATCAATTTGAAACAGAGTTGGCCAGTGAGCAGCAAGAAACACCCATGGACTTGACCATGCCCCGATTGAAAAAGAATGTGACATAAACCACTGGGTTTAAAGTGATTAAACCGTTGGATCTGTCTATGCACAATAGTTTTTTGACTTGCATGTAAATATTGTTTGATGTAAATAATTTTTAATGTGTAAATATTTTTTGTAAATAAATTTTAATGTAAATAATTTTTTGTAAATATTGTAAATATTTTTTTTTGTCAATAAATTTCATGTTTGCTGAAACAAGTCTCATTTTTTTGTCGAAAAAAATACCAAACTTGGAGACAAGAGCCTGTAAAAAAAAATGGTTTCGGTGCAAAATTTATTGGACCAGTGTCGACATCGCACCACGATCGTGTTTGGAAATCTGGGTCGGTGGCCGGATCGAGTCACGTATTACGAGCAAGACTATCCTTATACCGTCCTGTTTGAACCCAACTTTGGTGTGCACATTCCTCGATCGTTTGGAAAAACAGTGATTGTGTTTACGAGTCATTTGGATCTGACGTGGGACCAAGGGGTCGAGTTGCGACTCTTTTAAGTGGGTCGTCCCCCGTCTCACCGAGTTTGGGATGCGTATCAGCCTCGAAATACGGAGGCGTACCTTTTGGATTTTACAGACTGCACGCGAGTCGCAGACGTGTACATGACATGGTTGACGTGGTTGGACGATTGGGAAATGCATCGAGACAACAACGTCCCTTGGCGCATGGTGGGTCTCCACCCTTGGAAGAGGGCTTTGGAAAAACACGTGCAGCGCTCGCATGAAAAGGCGTTGGCCAATGGGATGCCCTCTGACGTCACGCTCCTCGAGCATATATAAAGCGAGCCGCCAGCCGCTAGCCTCATTCTGCTTTTCTTGAAGCAACATGTCTGTCTCGAGTCAACCAGCCTATTTGGCTCATGCCCACGTGTTTCATCACGAGGGCAAGCCAGTGCCCATCGAATTGTCCATTGCCACGATTCCCAGGGATGGCAGCGATCCCGAAGTGATTGGCATCACCGTGAATCATGCCGGGCAGACGTCCAAGCCCAAAGAGGTTCGATCCAACTGCCACGAAAATGCTCGTCTTCGTCTGGTACACCACCCGTTACCCAAGAGTGTGCCCGTGGAATACCTGCCCTTTTGCGTGAGGGGCAAGTTTAGTCAGCTGGCCCGAGGCAACAGGGGCCTGATGGGGGTCAAGGGAACGGAGCAACAAAAAATATTTCAAGAGCTCGGACTGTTTGCCATGGCCCTGGAGACGCTGCCCCCATTCAAAGACATTTGCGATGGAACCTTTCCCAACCCCGTGCATGAAGGGGTGCACGAGGAAGAGGACCTTTCGTACTGCACCATGGTAAAATCTTACCAATATGCCAAATACCTGCAGCAGTTTAACAAGCTGCATGCGGAATGGAGCTACAAAGTGACGGTACTGACACAGTAAAAAAAATGGACATTGGCCCGGAAAAAGGGGGATCGAGTCGACACAAGAGTCGACTCGGTCCCCCTTTTTTCGGGCCAAATAGTATACCAAGATTGGAGAGCCCATTTTCAAAACTTTTGCTAAATTTCCTCCAATTGATGCTGAAGGTGCTGTGTGAAAGTAATGCACCAAGATTGGATTCACCTGTAGTGTGGAACATTAAAAGTTTAGTGGGCTCGTCTCATGTGTGCAGAGTGAAACATTTCCTTCAAGGTTGCAAAGTATCAAGAAGATGTCTATCAATAGTATCAAATATATCCACAAGATGTCACAGATTCAAGGTTGGAAAGCATCCGCCAATAGGAATCGATTCACGTGACCCGGCAGAGTATAAAAGGCGAGCGCTCAGCCGCCAGAGACATTCTCACTCTGCACTGCAGTATGTCTCCTCTAGCCTTTTTCGCCCACGCCAACGTGTTTCACCATGGTGGCCAACCTGTTCCGGTCGAACTGTCCATTGCCAGCATTCCGGAGGATGGCAAGGACCCAGAAGTGATTTGCATCACGATGGATCACTCCACCCTCCTCACGACCTCCAAAGACGATCGAGCCAACCGGTACATCAACGAACGGCTCAGTCTGAAAAGCCACCTGCCCGGATCCGTGCCTCTGGAATACCTGTCCTTTTGCGTCAGGGGCAAGTTTTGTCACATGGCCCGAAGAAACAGAGGCCTCATCGTTGTCAAGGGATCCGACCAGCGAAACATTTTTGAAAAGCTGGGACTTTTCACCATCAACCTGGAAACGCTGCCCCATTTCCGGGATTTGAATGACCGCACCCTGTCTGACCACCTGCACGATGAGGTGCACGACAACTTTGACATTTCCGAGTGCACCATGGTGAAATCGTATCGATTTGCGCGATACCTGCAGCATTTTAACAAGCTGAAGGCTGAATGCAAAAAACAGACGGCCCATCTGGTAGAGTGAGTGCAAAAAAAAAAATTTACCGAAAAAAGGGGGATCGAGTCGACACAAGAGTCGACTCGGTTCCCCTTTTTTTCAAGACACACACTATGCCAACGTTGGAAGGCATCTTTTTTAAAACTTACGCTGCATCGCAACATGTGCATCAGCCAATAGGAATCGTTTCACACGTGACTTTATTAGAGTATAAAAGGCCATTAGCAGGCAGCCTTAAATCAGTCATATTGTCATGGAGCATGATAAATGTTTTTCGTCAAGACTGTCAGGATTTGAAGTGATTCATATTCTCAGATTCTGGAAGTCTTATCGGTAAATGTTTTTAGCCAAAATCTTAAAATCCGAAAATTGGGGGATCGAGTCAACTCGGTCCCCCATTTTTTCGGGTCCATTTATACACCAAGATTGGAATGCATCAAATATAAATGAGACTTACTTGTTGATAATTGTCGTCTGCTTTTCACACCGAGATTGGAGAGCTTGTCTCGTTGAGGTGGCTTGTTCCCTGCTTTTCACACCAAGATTGGAGGGCTTGTCTCCTTGAGTTGGCATCCCCCGTTTTTCTCACAAGATGCATACATTTCATTTGACATGTCAAGCATTTCATTTGTAGATAACCCCTTCCATATGCCTACATTTCATTCAACATGTCAAGCATTTCATTTGACATGTCACGAATTTCATTTCTCGATAGTCCCTTCCAGATGTCTACATTTCATTTGTGGATGACCCCCTGTCTAAATCATCTCTTTGGGGTGGAATGAAAAATTTTTTTCTCGCCCCGTGAAAAAATATTTTTGGGGGAAATCTGAAAAAATTTGTGTTGTCCATACCTACATACGGCTCCTTCATACTTTGCTTCAAACAGGAATCGAGACCCTACATTCAATTTTGGGATAAAAGGTGGGTGAAACAAGGACAAGATTCATACAAAAGAGCTGTTAAAACTTCCATGTTGGATTGAAATCTTAAATGCAAGGTGTGGATAAAATGTAGGTGAAAAATGGACAATAGTCATAGAAAAAGAGCCGTTTGAACAGAAAAAGGGGGAACGAAACAACAAAAATACCGCATTGGAAGGGTTTTCGTTTAAAACGAGATGATTTTCGATTCAAATGAAATGGTGCTTCATTTCAAACGAAATGGTGATTCATTTCAAATGAGATGGTGATTCATTTCAAATGAGATGGTTTTCGATTCAAATGAGATGGTTTTCGATTAAAATGAGATAGTTTTCATGATTAATTTTAAACGAGATGGTTCCCCTTATTAGTTTCAAGTGAGATGGTTTTCAATTCAAAAAGGGTCATTTTCCATTTTCAATCATTTTTTAAAAGGGTCACTGTGCTCAGCTATTTTTTCGACCGACTGTAACGCATTTTTCTTTTTACATAACACAACAGGTGACGTGTACGGGGATTGAATTGGGACTATGGTTCCTTCTTCCAACATTTTCTCAATATAATCGAGTATCGCTTGCTTTTGCCTGTCATACCTGTACGGCCTGGAAACAACCGTTGGACTATCACCCGTATCAATTTCATGGTATAAAACATGAATTAGTCCTAGTTTATCTGAGAACAATCCCTTAAAACTACTAAACAAATTTTGTAACTCCTGTTTTTGCTTATTCTCTAATTTTGTCTTAGACCGATCTATTTATACATTTCCTTCCTCAAATGTTTTAAACCACCTTATCTATTTGCGAATCGGGAATTTTTAATTATTTTCGATCAAAGTCTAAAACAATCTTTGATATACTTATGAAATCTACCTCAAGAATACATGGGTATTGCAAATCTGTCAATACATGAAACAACCAAGGCTTTTCAAACTCCATATTTCGAATTTTTAATTCTACAGTTCCTACTTTTTCACATTTCGCTCCCTGTGCCGTGATCACCTGTGCACGCGATTTTTTTACTTGCTTATAAAAAAAAATATTTTCTATATAGTTCCTCAGATATAAATGACTTCTCCGCTCCAGTGTCCCATAACGCTTTCGTAAATGTTTCATTTAAAAAAAAAGGAACATACGGAAGTTTCACTGGAGACATACATATCGCAGAAAGTTTAATCGGTATATCCACTGCTGAGTTCTTTTGATTACTTTGAGCATCATTAACTTTCAAAAGATTCAATAGTCCCTTTGTATCCTAACGCCTCGACTGAAATTTTCACTTGAATCACTATTTCTGCGGTTTCCTCTATTAAAATCCTCATTTCAATCTCCCTTTCTAAATTGGTATCCCCTGTCATTGAATCTGCGGTCATCGTTCTGAAATTTGTTCGTACTCTCGAACCACTGTTTACCTTGACGGCCATTCTCGTAATTATCCCTATAATCATTTCTGACATAATTTGTCCACACCCAACTTCTGAATTTCTCCAATTTCTGCGATTATCACCAACATTAGACATCCTATGCTCATTCCAACCTCGTCTTTCCACATTATCACCATTCTGCGACCCCGTGTTCATTTGCAAGAATACCTCTCTTCAAATTTGGCTAAGATTTTCAAAAGTTTTACCGTGTTTTTTGGATTTCGAACCTCAACGTAGTCCTGATTTTGGGGTTCGAGTCTAACAACAATGTGATCTACCAAGTTCACCTGCGACATCCCCAGTTCTATTTTTTGATGCAACTTTAATAAATCGTAAATAAAATCCGTTGGGGCTCCTGGTTCCTTCCCTGTTGAGACGCATAAAACCTGGTCTCCAAATCTTTCTTATTCCTTATGGCGCGGAATGCTTTTAATAATTCTGCTTTTAGCTGTGCGAAATCCGTTGCGTTATCCTGCACTAACACTGATCCGAATATCTGATACCAATCTTGGGCCCTTCGCCGGAGATGACCTTTCAAATAAGTACATGCTAAATCTTTAGGTATTTCTAGTAATTTTATTTGATTGTCTATGGCTTCGCTAAAGTCGGCCTAAAATACCAAACCCACTCGAGGTTCCTACCCCGGGGTCATATAAATTAAATTTTGTTGTGCGCCACTGTGATACCGCCCCCCTTTGATGACCGTATCTTTCATTGTCGGCGTGAGCTAGAGGTGTAGGGTTTGCAAAAGGAATAGACATTTTAGATTCTTAATATGTTTTTATTAAGAATAGAGCTTAAATGTCTAACAATTTAGATAAATTTAAATAAGTGAGAACCTAAAATGAACAACACACAGTGATAGTTAAATCGAATCACGTAACTTAGACCACTTTCTTTAAATAATTATTTAAACCGCTTACTCTCTTTTCTAATAATATTGCAAGTCCTAATGTCAAATAATCAGTCCTACCTAAATCCAAACTTAGATTCGATTTTTATATGGACACGTCTGGGCGCGCATGCATTGGTATGCACCTTGTATTATTCGCTGATTTTTCCAAGTAACTTCACGATTGGCTGTCAAATCCCTCTAGACTCTTTCACACATAACATTCCCCAAAATTGCCATCTCGCTTACTGAAACTTCTGTTCTTTAAAAAGCTACCTTATTTGCATTTCTTGTTCACATTTCGCTTCTTTGGTTTTGGTTGGAAAAGAGTTGCCATTAATCTTGGCCACCAAAGAACCCAGAAGCTATGTTAAAGAAAAGACACGTGAGCCCCTGTCACAATATATAATCACTTTCCTAAAAAAAAATCCTAATTTTTTTTTTACTACTTATTTTTACTTTTTTTTCTGAAACTAACTAAATGCTATTAATCATATTTTTATTCGATATGGTCTATAAGCAAAACTAAATTTAATGCTATTATTTTTAAAAAATTGTTTATAATCTCTAACAAAATCAAAATAGGGTTGATTAAAACATTATTTTTTTTTTGCAAGGAAAAAAGTTAACACACACATTAAGACAAAGTTAAACACAATTTTTCCAACATTTTCCCACTCTAAAATTTCGCAGTTGATATAATGTTCAACCTTTAGTAATAATAAAATATTCTTAAAATAGTTTTCTGAGTTTTTGAGATTTACAAGTTTTTAAATGTTTATTAAGACTTTTATAAGAAAACAATGAATTAAGGAAGACTTAAATTTTGACACCTCATCACTCTATGAATGTAAATTCTATTTTAATGTTAACTTGGATATTTAAACTACGTCAATTATATAATTTTTAGTATAATTGTAAGTAGTAGAGATTTGCGGTTTCTGGAACAGAGGTTGAGGAGGATTGAGGCTTAGGCAAACAAAAGAGGGTGGAAATCCCCCACCCCCGGGTCTGGACCGGGAGGATGGTATCCCCCTTCTGACTGCTAAGGGTTTTGGGGCTCTGTACTGATAAGAAATGCATGCTTTTAGAGATAACGAGTTATATTCTTATATAGTTTTAATTAACTGGATGGAATTTTGATTTTTTTAATTGCGTCATGGGAAGCAAATTTTAATTGGGATAAATACATTTTTCTGTACATATAATTATTTTTATATAATTCCGTATAAGTCTATTTCTGAAAATCATGATATACGTGTTGAATTATTATTGATTATATTTTAAATTTGATTCTTTGTGCTTGTGATTTCTGGAACAGAGGATTGAGGCTTAGGCAAACGAAAGGGGGTGAAAATTTCCTCCCCCTGGGTCTGGACTGGGAGGATGGTATGCCCCTCCTTTCTGATAAGGGTTTCGGGGATCTGTAATGGGTAGTGGAAATGCACGCTTTTAGAGATAACGAGTTATATTCTGATATAGTTTTAATTAAATGGGTATAATTCTCTGATTTTTTTAATTATGTCATGGGAAGCAAATTTTAATTGGGATGAATGAATCAAACTTTTTGGAGGGGGACATAATTTCTTACTTAAGGTTAATGAATATATTTTAGTAAAATTTATTATTTTTTTCCCTTAAATATTTTTCATTGCTTTTAAACTTAAGTATTATTCGCCTGTGGCGCCATCTATGAACGATTTGCATTAACAAGTGCAGAATTATGCCTATTCTTAAGTTTCGAACCTCAAAAGTCTTCGTACTTGAATGTTAGACAATCGTGTTTTTCTTACCATTCGACTACGAAGACCTAATGCTTCGTTGAGATTTTGTGAATACATCAAAAATCGAATTAAAATAGTAAAAATAAAGAGATTACTACAACTAAAAATTAATAGCACTCTGAAAAATTCGATACAAAACTATTTAAAGCTAGGAATTTCTTTATTTTATTGGGTAATCTAACAATTTTGGAAATAAACGTACGGTGCATGTTTAGACCAACCGAAGTCACGTTCAGAATGAATCATAAGTCGGATAAAGTATTACTCAGTAGAATAAAAATGGAATGTGTACTTATATGGTCATAGATAAATGTTCTAGATATATGTAAAAATGTGTGTCTTGATAAGAACCTTATTTATTCACGCTGAAAATGCTCCAGAAATCTGATAAAGTATTACTCGGTGGAAATCCTATGAGCATGTCAATACATAAATACTGATAAAAAGCAGTTAATACCCATTTTATCAAAGCGCGCATGTGAGAGTAGATTATTCTGCCCCACCAATCAGCTTATTTAACCTTTGTCATAACACCCATACAAACCAATCACAGTTCAGTATTGATGTAAAGTTCTAATTATAGACTTGTGTTATATTTAGTTCCAAGTCATTTCTAACTTTTTCTCTCTCAGGCTACAGTTTTAAATTTTGTTCTATTTTAAACGGACTCGTACAAAATTTCAAAAATGAAACGAATGCTGAATCTCCCAAATATGTCAACTGAGCGCGTGTGTTTCAATAAAGATGACAAACTAGATTCCTCCTTTTCGGAAATTGCGGTTTCGCCACATTTGGGGCAAGACGTCTATGCTACAGTGACATATTTTGCTACCTCCGTTTAAGTTCATCTACGACAATATACAAGAGATGAGAACAATCGACTTTATCCAACTAAAAAAGGTGTCTGTATGTCAACTGTGCTTTGGCAATCTCTTGCAAATCGAATCGAGCTAATCAACGTGCCCTCCTCATCCGAAGAGACTTTTGTTCTAAAAGACGCTTTGATGATTTCAACTGTGTTCATCAAGAACATTCCCCATATTACCTGCCAGCGATACTTCAAACAGAAGGACTTTTCTAGAAAGTTCATCCCAGGAACTTGTGTTATGAATGAAAACAGTTGGTTAGAATTAGAAAAATTCGCAAAAGAATTACGGAGAGTGCCAAGTCCATGGTCTTCGATTGTATTTTTCGAAAATTGCTGCTAAATGAAGTTTCGAAATTTACACCAAATGTTGTTGTGAATACGGACATTTCAGAAGTAGAATCAGTACTAACTACTTCATTAACAGAACTTTTATATGAATACTTAGGGAATTCTATTACCGACGTGTTTGAATGTTTTGGATGTACTCTGGAATGTGCAAATCAACTCGGACATGAATGCATTACAATGGATCGTGGAACTCGTTTGCAACTCTTTGGTGATCTAGCCTTTTTTGCTATGAACTTTGAGCAACTAATTCTAGACTTTATTCAACGAAACATACAAATATTAAATTATATAAGTCCGATGTTTGTAAATAATTGGGATATGACCTGTTATAAATAATGCTAAAAGCATGTACATTGCCTTTGATATTCATCTCTTGCCTTAAATAAAATAATTTTTATGTGTATTGATGTGTTATTACTATTCTATCTCTAGTTTACATATTTATATTTGTGATATTTCATTATTTTTTCAGGTTAATTTAATGGCATAAAGTATTCTGCTTTTATTATTCAATGAGCACGTTATTCCTCAGATAAGAATGAATCTTGAAAAGGACCCCGAACAGCCGGGTAGTTTTGGTGGTGTTGAGGCTTTATTTGGAGCAACAAGCAGGAAATTTCCTAGGAAAGAAACCTATTAAAAGAAAATTTAGGAAAAATAGAGTATTTGTAAATAGAATGAATCAGCAATTTCAGGCTGATTTAGTAGATATGCAGTCTCTTACTAAGTTTAATGTGTGTGATGGGTATAGATTTTTACTTACTTGCATTTGTGTTTTATCTAAATATGCTTGGGCTATTCCATTACATGATAAGAATGCGAAAACAATAGTATCGGCCTTTGAACGAATCTTTTCTGAACGTATTCCTCTTAAACTTCAAACTGATGTTGGTAAAGAATTTACAAACAAACTTTTTCAGAATTATCTCAAAAAGAAGGAAATAGTATTTTTTATGACGAATAATAATACAAAAGCCGCTGTTGTAGAACGATTTAACAGAACGTTAAAGACAAAAATGTGGAAGTATTTTACGGAAATGAATACAAAGCGTTATATCGATGTTATTGATAAATTAATCCATAGTTATAATAATACTTGGCACAGAAGTATTCAGATGGCCCCTGCTTCTGTAACCGAAAAAAAATGAAAAGGAGGCATGGAAAAAAATTTATATGGAAATCAAAATAAAACATCATCTAAACCTAGATTTCAAATAGGGGATACAGTTCGAATTAGCAGAAAGAAATTAATATTCGAAAAAGGATATGAACAAAATTGGACGCGAGAGATTTTTACCATTTATCATATATTCTTCGTAGGAACCCCACTGTTTATAAAGTAAAAGACTTTACAAGAGAAGTAATTCAGGGTACATTTTGTGAAGAAGAACTTCAAAAAGTAACGGATTCAGGCTATTATCCTATCGAAAAAGTTTTGAAAACACGGAAAAAGAATGGCAAGATTGAATATTTTGTACAATTTTTGGGGTACCCAGAAAAATTTAACATGTGGGTACATGACGTGAAACATCTATAAAGAACGATCAATATCTATTTAATCATCAGTTGTAAAAATGTCTTTCTACGTAACACTTGTGAGTGATAGCTCCAAAGATATTTTTCCAGAAAATAAAATTTCACATTTTATTACGCAACTTCCGACTCCTATTAGTGTAAAGGGAGAATGGGAAATGGGGGGGGGGATTAGTTGACTTTATTTATCCTCATACATGGTACAATATAAGAGAAGGTAATAATTTATTCGGTTTTGATCTGGGTGATGGGAAGTTGATAGCCAGAAAAATTCCTCAAGAATGTTACGAGTCTATACCTGACATTTTAAAGGGCATGTACTTAGAGGATTTTAAGAATAAAATAGAATTTCATTATCATCCTGTTGTCAAAAGAGCGAATATCGGGAAAAAAGGACATGCCAAAATTTTTTTAGATGAAGGTGTTTCTGAACTCCTTGGTTTCGAACCAGGTGAAATTAAAGGGAAAGTAGAAAGTCCTTATATCGCTGATCCTAATGCTTCGATTCCCCTTATATATGTTTATTGTGATTTGGTAGAGCCTCAAATTGTGGGTGTGTGATATTCAATATCCCCTTTTAAAAATTGTAAAAGTTGAAGGAAAAGGTGGAGAAGTGGTAAATTCACACTATACAAGACCTCATTATGTTCCGGTAATACGTCAGCATTTTCAAACAATTGAATTGGTTCTTAGATTACATTCAGATGATTTAGTACCCTTTGAAAGGGGTAGAGTTATAGCGGTGGTCCATTTTCGCATGAGACAAATAGTATAAAAGAATATTAATGGATGTATAAAGTTCATTCAAGAATCAAACTTTGTGGAATAAAGATGCTCGTTCCCTATACGTGTTGTTTAAAACAATATGAGGACTATTTCGTCGATCAAGCCGGCAATGGACTTTCTTATTATCAAGGTCAATCTTTTCAAAAGGGATATGGTATCGGAGGATGGTTTAAAAGACTATTCCGTTCTGCTCTACCCTTTTTATCTCGAGGAACCAAATCTGTTGGAAAAGAAGTTTTAAGAACAGGGGCTCAAATAGCGAATGATTTATTAGAAGGATGAAATTTGCAAGAATCAGCTGAAGAGAGGACAAAGGAAACGGGAAGAATATTAGCAAAGAAGGCAATTAAAAAAGCAGATGATATGCTCGGTAAAGGGAAAGCCTATAAAAGGAAAAAGAAACTTCCAAAGTATCTCATTCAATCGAAAGTAAGGAAGAAGAAAAGTGATATTTTTGATACGCAATAAAAATGGCATTTCTTTTGAAGGATTCTCCAGAATGTGCAAAATCCGAATTTAATTTATTTGCACTTCCGACTACCCAAACGGTAATTGAAAGAGGTCATTGGGTTCAGTTTCATCCAATAGCAAACGTATCTGACGGAGGACCTATTGAATTTGTCATTTCAGGAAGCGGTGAAGAGTACCTTGATTTATCACAAACACAACTTTATGTTAGAGCAAAAATTTTAAAAAGTGATGGAAAACTAATAACAGATGAAAATAAAGTTGGCCCCGTTAATCTTTTCCTTCACTCTTTATTTTCTCGTGGATATTTGTTTAAATGTGAGAGAATCATCTCATCCAGTAGTAATACTTACGCTTATAGAGCTATCATAGAAACTCTTTTAAACCATGGGTATGACAGCAAGATTTCACAGCTTACATCTGAAGTTTATTATAAGGATACAGCGGGTCGAATGAATATATATGACGAAGATGATAAGGACCCAAATGAAGGATTCAACAAACGAGTTTCATTATTCAAAAACAGCGCGACTGTTGATATGATGGGGCGACTTCATATGTAGATTTGTTTAATCAAGATAGACTTTTGCTTAACCTAGTGGATTTAAAGATTAAACTCATTAGAAGTAAAACAGAACTTTGCTTGATGGGAAATGGGGATTATAAAGGGGTTTTTGGTCACATCTCTCTCTTTGTAAGAAAAGTACGTGTAAATCCAGGAGTTCTCATAGGACATGCGAAAGCTTTAGAAAAAGCAACAGCTAAATACCCCATCTATAGAGTTGTATGTAAAGTATTTTCTGTACCTCAATCCAGCTATTCTTTCATTCAGAATAACGTTTTTTCGGGGCAGATGCCCAAACGATTGGTACTGGCTTGCGTGGATAATGATGCATTTAACGGAAACTACAAGAAGTCTCCCTTCGAATTCAACCATTATTATATGAACTTTTTAGGAGTTTATGTAGATGGTCAACCTATATGCCTCATCAACCATTAGAACTAGATTTCGAAAAAGATAACTACATTAGAGCGTACCAGAATCTATTCTTACAGTCTGAAGGTCTTTATTTATCGAGAACTGAGTTTCCTAAGGGATATGCCTTATATGTGTTTGATTTATCACCTGATTTATGTGATGGGGAACATTTCAATTTGATCAAGCACAGTAACTTAAGAATAGAATTAAAATTTAATAAAGCTCTAGAACAGACAGTTTCATTAATAGTTTTTGCCGAATTTGAGTCCCTGATTGAAATCAACAGAACAAGAAACGTGCTCTTCGATTTTGGAAGCTAATGTATGCCTCACAGATTCATCAAATTTTGTCTAGAGATAGAGATGCATCAAGATATTTCATTGGAGTTTTCCCATCAGACTAAATACCTCTTCCAAAGGAACGTGCTACCCTAGTGGTAAATACGGATACACACGTGACCAAGAATGATCACACTGGTTGGCAATGTATATTCAAGACAAGAACACTTTAGAATTTTTTGATTCTTATGGATTTCCACCAGAAATGTAGGGGATTCATATTTTCAAGTATGCTGAACAGTTTACGAATGTGAAATGGAATCAGAAATCTATCCAAAGTCTCACATCAAATGTTTGTGGACTTTATTGCGCGTATATTTTCTTTTAAAAATAAGCTGAGGTTATTCAATGGATTATGTGTTATATGAATTCTCTCGTAATAAACTCAATGATTTTCGATTGTATCAATATTTCAAAAAAAGGTACAATGTAAGATTAAATTTTAAATGGTGAATAAAAATATATATATTTCTTATATTTTGTGTGTGTTTGTGTTATTATTTTTGTAAGACAACTATAATTTAATATTTTATTACAAATGTATAATATTGTTTGATGTTTAATGATTAGTATAAATAAAATACTATATTATTTTTTACTTTCTGAAATAAATAAGAACTAAACAAAGTATAAATTGAAAAGAAAAAGCAATTTATTTAGGAACAAAAAACTACCCTTAATATTCTATTCATGATGAAGGTTTTCCATACAATATTTTTGTTTTCAGATATTTATTCTTAATATAGCTTGGTGGAAAAATTTTTCTTTTTAAAACTTCGTTAAAAAATTCAAATCCAAAAGTTTTTTTCCCCCTGTCTCTTACTAGAGGAGTAATCAAATTTATAATATTTGTATTGCGTATAATTTTTCCATCCACTATTAGCTCTTTATCGGGTGTCCAGTATATTTCTTCTTGATTTTGCTGGATAAAGCTTAAAATTTTCTTTGGGATATTTTTGCATTTCACTGGGGCTATATTTCCTATCTCCTCTTCAATTGTATCAGATCTTGTTTCCTGTTTGGGACGGGTTTTAACATGCTCTTTGGGTGATGAGTTTGTAAGGGTATTTATTTTATCTTCAACCCTGTCTGTAGACTGATTTTGATAATTTTCTTGTTTTGTGTCCACTGTCTCCATGATATCAGGTTTTTTGCTAGGACAAACTTCTGAAGAATTTGAAGATAAAGAGTTGATTTTTCTTCGTCGGTGATATTTTTCCTTTGAAGAATGGTATGCATCTGTTTATCTAGTGTAGACAATTGGTCCTGAGCAAATGTTCGAAGTCTCTCTTCCGGGACAAGCATAAGTTTCTTAGTATGCTCCATTAAATAGAGAAGATAAAACCGAAAGGGCAGCGGGGATTAAGAAACTAAGGAATCCTTCCCCCTTTTGAACTAACAAATTCGTTTTCTTATATAAAGGAATAGATCTATCTCCCAACTTCTCCGAACGACCGTTTTAAAGGGGGTCAGATTTGACTTCTGGCGTTTGGTCAATGGGACATTACCTTTTAAAGTGTTCATAGCACATTCACATATGGCCTTTATCAGAGAATTTGGACATTTTCGCAAAATCTTTTTCTTACTTTTACTTTTAGTTAAAAGTTTTAAATGCTTAATATGTTGCTTAGTCGACATGTTTAAAGCGAATGTCGTATACCATACGTTTCAATCCTTTAAATACTATATTTTAACACACAGAAAAAAATATTACGGTAAAATGTATTATTTCTGCGAGCAATTATGATCGAGGGACATAAACAATGTTTTTATCCTCAGGAAAAATATTCGTACGTACGCGTAATTGTTCATCAGTTTCAGGTTTCAAATCGATAAATAAATACCCATATGGACGAATTGTTGCCTCGTTATAACTTTCAAGAAAAATTTTTGATTTTGAATGATACATTTGTCTAGCTAAACAAGAAATCTGTTGTTTGTCTCTAACGCTTTTGAAACAGCATAAATAAGAAGCATTTAAAGAAACATTTCTCATTTCTCGACCCTTACAAAAATGTTTTGAACAATAAAGATAACAGATATATTTTTATGATGACTTCCCTTTGTAAATAAATTTGATAATTTTTTATCATCACCCGATTCACTCATTAAATCATCTATTATT
This sequence comes from Trichonephila inaurata madagascariensis, assembly GCA_019973955.1. Classification (NCBI taxonomy): domain Eukaryota; kingdom Metazoa; phylum Arthropoda; class Arachnida; order Araneae; family Nephilidae; genus Trichonephila; species Trichonephila inaurata. Next base: position 67,032 of record BMAV01000383.1, read on the forward strand.
ATAAGAACATCTCTCACATATTTTCTATATCATAGGGTATACCTTCATGAAATTCAACATCAAGTATTTTATTAAAAAATTCTTGATAAGCACCATAACACCAAATTATTTTTGAAGGGATTAGTTTAATCAATTTCGTATCTAATAAACGTTTTACAAAGTAAGTTTTACCAGAATTAGACGGACCACATAGAAAAGGGATATTTCATGTAAGGAAACTCCATTGCAAATGAAAAAAATATCTTTAAAATTTTTATTTTATGTGTATATACCTTTAAAAAGTTATCTTAGAAGTAAATTATAAAAAATACAAGGAAAAAACAATGTAATAAAAATATATATTTTATTTATGCACAAAATATCGAATTTGAAATGAGATAAACAATTCGTAATAAATCCAACCCGAATAATACAATTTTTAGAAATAGACTTATGCAGAGTTAAATATGCATGCAGAATTATATATATACATATATTTATACAGAATTATATATACAGAATTATATATACACAATTAAATAAACAGAATTATATATGCAGAATTATATATATACAGAAT
>BMAV01000383.1:67600-152104 GCA_019973955.1 Trichonephila inaurata madagascariensis
ATACAGAATTAAATAAACAGAATTATATATGCAGAATTATATATATATACGAAATTATACATACATACGGAATTTTATATACATACACAATTAAATAAACAGAATTATGCGTACAGAAAATTATACAATGATAAATTTCAAGCGAAAAGTTAATTAACTTTGTCCACAGTTAATAGAATAATGTCCTAAAGCCAAAGTATCTATTTTATTATTTAGAAAGAACCTTTTTTCATCATGAGCAGAAAGGGCAAGCTTGTTGAGGGTGACACTGTAAATATTATGATTTACACATCTAGTTAGATTCATTGGGGTATACAAATTAATGTCTTCTAGTAGGCACCTACGGTAATCTTCAAAATCAATTTTTTTCTGCAAAGTTGATTTCTATATAGCGAACTTTTTCCTGGAACCTTGAACATTTCATGATTTTCTTCGTAAAATAACCCCTCTATAGCGAAGTGCATTTTCTATATAATGAACTTTCTCTTTTGTGATTCAATTTTTGTTCTCCCCTTTTTTAAAGTATTTCTGAAAAAATTTCAAGTTATATTCTCTCTTTAACTCATTTTATGATGGTCATAAATCTTTAACTGGTTTTATTAGATCGTAACTCGCCGAGGGCAACAGAGTTCGGGATGTTTCATCCAAGAAGGGCAACCTTCAACCCCCCATTGCCCATTTCACTAGAAACATCTTCGATATCCTTTTTCACCCTCAGTGGAGTTACCCAGTGTTCTAATTATAAAATAATGTATGTTTAATACCAGCTGTATGCTTTAAATTATAAAATGTCCATAAATTTCATTAATTTTAGTATAAAATTATTTTCTTAATATTGAAAATACAGTGAATTCTTAGACATTATTTTTTCTAGTTTTCCTTGAAGTTTTTGTTTGTTTCTTTTTTGATGGGTATATATAAGCTATATAAAATAAACATATATTAAGTTAAACAAAAAGGTGTAAATAATTATTTTTTTAATGTAAAGTATTTGTGAATTTAAAATTTGTTTTATGTGTTTTATATATAAAAATTATATTAAAAGATGAACCTCTCTATATAATGCATTTTCCATATAACGAACTTTTTTCCGGGATTTAGCGACTTCGTTATATAGAGGCCGACTGTATATTGGTATGAATGTCCGAAATATGAAAATAATTTGCGTTTGAGAGGAATTGTAAATCGTTAGTTCATCAGCCTAAAGCGTTCATTAGCTTCGTTCTTCAGCTGCGTTTTAGAAGCTTTGATTTCTAAATTTTTCTTGTAGAATCTTTTTTTGAAACCACGTTTTTTTCGTAAAAACACGACAAATGGATTTTCTTCTGAATGAAAGATAAGAAAGTAATGGTTGTTTTTTGTATGATAGAAGGATTTATAGAACCTTGGAATGGATGTCCGAAAATTGGAGAGAATTTGCATTTTCTTTCTTTTTTTTCATTTGATGTTTCTTATGCTGTTCATTTTTGAAACCGTGTTTTTTCGACGTTTTTTGTCACTTAATGTCACTTTGCAAACCACGTTTTTCCTTGTTTTCGTCTCTGAAGCCATTTTCAAAAACGCGAATTTTTCCTTGTCACCATTTGGTAAAAATCTTTTGTCGTCAAATACACCTTGGAGTTGGCTAGGATATTTCCGAATTAAGAACATTTTTTTTTCTGGTTTAAATTTTTTCAATATGGTAGAATTTCAAAGCAATTTTGGTTAATTTCCTAGCATACTGATCTCCGATCTCCATTTCTCTCAAACAAACGCAAATTCTTTCCATATTTTCAATCTTTCTTTCATAGACAAAGGAACCATTTCTTTCTTATCTTTCATTCAAACGACAGTATATCCTTTCGTCGAGCCTCGCTAAAGCAAAGGCCACGGTAGCCGAGTGGTCAAGGTATCGGATCGTGAATAGGGGATAAGTAACAGGTCTTTCTTTTTAAAAGGACTTGCTATATTAAACATCGAAATAGAAATTGCAAATATTTTAATTTTTCTGAAATAATTAATGCATTAGCAAAACCCAAATCCCGAACTAAATAAACATGCTTTAGTAATAATACTAGTTCGTGTTTGTAATTTTATTTTAACTTTACAATACATTTAGGGTTTTAAATGGTTTCTTGCTCTCAAGCTTCTTTGTAGAGAAGGTCGGCTGAAATTATTTTTAATGTTTTCTAAGGCGAACTGGCAACATACTATGTATTTAAGTTGAGATATCCGACCAGAGATTAGAAAGATATTTTTCAGGTGTTAGATGTTAGGGCCATTAGAAAAAAAGAAAAATAAGTATTGAGGAAGAAGAAGGAATAATATATAAAAATGGAGAATTTTAAGTTGTTTTTCTAATATTTACTTCATTCAAAAATACTTTTTAAATCATAGTTTTTTTGAAGAAGGAAATTTTTCCGATTATTTGTGCACAAAAAAAAAGAGGATATCACTAAGGTAATCCAATAAAAGTCAATGAAATGTTTAATGTTAAGAACCCTTTAGAATGTAACAAACCACATGTTTTAAAATAGTTACACTTAATCCCATTTTACAGCCATTTTCAACTTAGAACATAAAGTAATTTTGACAAAAAAATTATTAACGTCATTTTGAATAATTATAAAATATCAATATTTTTTAATCTGAAGTTTACGACAATTCAGATAGTTTAAGAGGTATGTTAATGAAATTAATTTTACATTATGTGGAATCAGTGGCGCACGCAGCAGTTTTTTAAGGAGAATTGATTATAATGATATCATTTTAATGATATTACAATGATGAAAGATCAAAGAAAACCTATGTTGCACTTCTACAATGACCGTGACTCAACTGTCAGGATGTCTAAAAGTAAAAGATAGTAAGATAATTATCAAGTTGAATGATAACCAAGTTTAAAAGTTGATAATTAATAAGTTAATTTCAGTAATGTATACTCTATAATCTCATATGATTTTATTAATTTACTGTACTTATTTATAAAAGGAAGGAGGAGGGGGAGGTGTCCGTAATACCGCAAGGTAAGAAATGAACAAGAGTGACCGAACCATGTCATTCTCTTTCTTTAAGGCTGCCGGTTTGCAGTCCGGGACACGGGGGATCCATAGGTGATGAATAATAGAAGGACTCTCCATTAAGAAGAAAAGAAAAGAAAAAGAAAATAGTAAAAGAGTTATGGAAAAATCCCTTCCAATCCAAAATTGGCAAGGTTAGAACTGAAGGAGGGGGGGAGGGGTGCTCTGGAAATAGTGGAAGGAGGCGCAACAATTTGAAGGGCGCCAGGGAGGTTAAAAAGAGCCCTGTTTACGGAAACAGTTCGGATAGCGTAATTGTTTACCGTATCACCTCACTCGAAACCGGGGAAAGTCAATGGGCTGGTTTCCTAGTAAAACCGCTTGTCACGAGTTCGAGCCCAGTACCACTAAAGACCCGCCGTGTAGGGCAGCGATGCACGTTAAATATGTAGAGAGCTGAAACGTTCTCCCGTATGTGTGGTGTGGTAGTTAGAAGAGGGGGGTGCCAGCTCAGGTGTCGTCCACGTCACTTGACCATGGTTCAAAATGACATGGTCCGTCGCCAAAAGCCCTCGTGTAGCTGAACAGTGCGACGTTAATATTCAATCAATCAATCAATCAACCTAGTAAAACTGCTCATTTCACTTCGCGTTTCCTCTTCCGTTCGTTTTTCCTTTCTTCGTTCACTGCTCTATTAGCTCATTTACCCTTTTTGGCACCTTTCGCAAGGGCATCACTCCATGACTTTTACACATACTCTTTCAAAACCAGTACTTTCCTTAAGTTGTTTAAATAATCGGTGAAGTTTTAAATTTCGCCATAAACGAGGCACCTGTCCGTTAGTTAATTAAAATTTTAATCCTATCAAAGTATTGCATCTCAACTTCAGTTTTTATGTAACATTTTTGTTTGTGTGTAAGAGTATAACAATATACACACACTGATGAATTTGAAGAAAAACTAACCATTAGAAACCATACATAATTTTACTTTTCACTTTGCAAGTAAATTTTTCGAAATGTAAGAATAATTCACATAGTTATAATTTCATTTATATCCACAAACATGAATAACGAAATGCAAATATTTAAAGTTCACCACTGAAGAAAATATTAGAATATTGAAATTTCAGTCAACATTTCGAAATATAAAACTTCAGCTACGGAAAGTTGTCACTTTGTGTTCCGCTTATTCCGAGGTTAATGTAGCGGCATTTGCAAAATTCACTACTTGAAAGAAAAATATTTTTGAGGATTGTTATGCAACAGCTTTTTCCTGTCACTTTTAGGAAAACAAGCACGTAAAAAGGTAACGAATTGTAAGGGGAACATTGAAATCACCAGCCCCTTAAAATAAGAGTAAGGTTGGAGTGAAGCAAAAAAAAAAAAAAAAGGACCGAAAAAAGTAAGCAAAAAAATGAGATGTTTGAAACGTGTGAAGTAAGTGAAATAGTGTGGGGTTGAAAATTGTTCAGAAATATAATAAAAACTCGCGTAATAGTAATTTTTTGCATGCTTTTGCTGTTGACAAAAACGAAAGGAAAAAAAAAAATTCTGTGAAATTTTTTCTAGTATTAACTGAATTTAAATAATAAGGCTAAAAAAATTCATTCTATTTTGCTTGTTACAAGATTTTTAAAAAAAATATAATTCTGCTAAAAGAATATTTTTTACATACATCAAAACTCTCTACCTGTTTAGGAATATATGATCAGATATACAGAAGGTTCTTTCACACTTTATAGAAACAATTTTGATAGTTTATTTTTATCAATAAGCATCACATTTTTTTATGACAATTTGCTTCCATCATACAGTCTTGATTATTAACAATAGGTCAATCTTGAATTTTTCATGAAAGTAAGCTTTTTCAAGTCCATTCAGTGTTCTTGGATACCGTTTTCTTAAAACTCATTTTAATAAATAGAAAGCAAAAAAGGTGTATTTGGGAAGTTTAGGTTGATTTTACGCGTGTTTCATCAAATGGGATACATTTTATTCCTGCTTCTGATTCTTTCTTTCTTAAATAAGCGCCAGTTGACTAAGACGTGGGACTAGAGGCTTTGTTCATAATAAACTCAACATTATGAATACCTTTTACATATAACTGGAGTTTCTTCTTCAAAAATTTCCTCATTATTAGAAGAAACAAACACATAGACATCAAAGTGTCCGTCTCTCAAGTTTTTGCCACTGAACCCCATGTTTTTAATTGTTTCAAAATGCTCCCCAAATGCAGTAAAGAGATTTCCATTACGAAAAATTTGGAAACGGAAAGAAAAGACTTCCGGTCGAACAACAAAGCTGCATTGCACATTAACCCACAATAAATAATAAATTGAACTGAGCCATCACCGTCAATTGGGACAACTTTGCAAGGGAATGGTATGCATTCTCTGATTTCCACAACTCAAACACTTGTGTCATTGTTTAAAATAACACCTAAACAATCAACATTAACAATCCAAAACCAAAAATGGTTTGAAATAATCAAATAAAATATAAGCAAAGCAAAAATGTATATTAAGAGAAAAAAATTCTTTAACTGATAAGGAAACAAAATTAAATCTTAACTCAGAAATGGTTCGGAAAAATCAAATAAAATACAAGCAAAACAAAAACGACTGTTGCCAAACCAAAAAAACAAAAATCCAGTTGTTGAAAAAAATGGGAAAATCGTTTAAAAATTTAATTAAAAAAACCTAAAGCAAATTTTGAAAAAAAACTCTTCGTAGTGCACATCATTAGGACCTATAGTATTTATGTACCAAGTTTTATACTTCTGGGTTGCTTAGTTTGACTGGTATAGGTGAAACACACACAAAAACTCTTTCTTTTATTAGTATAGATTATGAACAAAAATACATGCTGGGAAGGAAAACTGTTGCTTTATAAAAGAATTGTGTAAACTTTTTAATACAAAAATGTAAGAGAATATTAATTTAAATTTGATGAGATCCTTTTATTTCACTTTTTATTATTTATTAGAGCAAGAATTTCTGTGATGACACTTTGAATTGCATTGTTTATTATTTTTGAAACAAGCATACTTTTTACTATCACACATTTTTTTACACGATCACGTTTTAAACCCTTGTCCAATACCGCAACTTTGGGCTGTTGCAACAGATCGGAGAAATGTGTCAATGTTTGGAACTTTTTCAATGGAAATTAATTCTCGCTGTGTGACATACTAAATTGATATCCAGAGTACAATTGTTTTATTCGGCCATATCTAGTTTCTAATCGGAAAATTCTTCCTAAAGCAGCTAGAACCGTTTCAAAAAACTTTCGAGTGCCATATTTCATACTTAAACGATCAAGTAATCATTATTCTACAGAATACTTAGTCAAATTGTATAATTCAATAATTTTATATACTTTAACTGACTTGTGTCTAGTTATTTCATGAAATACTTAGTTATTCTATAAAATAACGGATTTCACATTTTAACGGTAACATATACATACATTTCCAGGTTTCTATAGGACCATCGCATTTTTTTTTCTATTCGGTGCTCGGATTTATTAACTATGAGAGGAGATATACTCTAAGTAAAAACGCAATTTAGGATATTTTATTTTTCATTATGATTTCATCGTTCTTTTTCATATGCATACCGACACAATTAAAATGATTTTGTTACACACGCGCACACAGAAAAAGAATTTGAATAAAACTTTTCACTTTACACTCATAAGTGAATTTATTAGACCGAACACTAAAAAAAAAAAAAAAGCTTCAACTCCAAAGAAAAATATTTACTCTTGCCCATGATTAGCATTTCTAAAGTATTTATCAAATTAAAATTTGGGCAAAAAATTATTGAAATTAGCCATTCACTTTTCAACTGAGCACGAACTTTGCTGCTCTAAGTAGTTCTTAATCTTCACAGGGAAAATAAATAGTACTTTTTTGATTTTAATTTTTCTTAGCGAAACTATAATTGAAAATTCATTAGTTCAATTTAGAATTTATTATTCGCAACTCATTTTTACGTATAAGGACTGTTGTTTTTCTTTTCTTATTATAAAATGCCTATTTTTATTTTACAGGTAATATTTTTGCTTGTTTATTATATATATTTTGTTTAAGAATTTTGTCGGTATCATAACTTATTAGCTGACAAAAAAATAAAGTTCTGATCTTCAAATTTCATTTGCATTTTTATTAATGTTTTACTTTTTACTCTTATACAGGAAGAGATGAGTTTATAACCTTAATATATAAATATTATATTAATTTTAGATAAAGTATTGTAATAAATAATTAAATATATAAGTATTATAAAAAGCAATTAAATATGTAAGTATTATATTTAATACTTATATATTTAATTACTTATTATAAGTATTTGTATATATATATGAAAAATTCTCTAGAGGGGGAGGCACATTAGGTCTTTGAACACTGGCGGCCGACACCCTAGGATCGGCTTTGCTGACATAGCTAGTGACATTTTAACCGGTGGAATAAAACATTTTAATAAAGGACAAGGAGCGGTAATTACCAAATTATAGTAGACAGTTTTAGAAAAAGCAAAAAATAGTGATAGTTGTACAAACGATTTTAATATTTTGTTATCTCTTCATGTCCACAATTCTGACATTTCAACACTTTGGTCACTGGATGCCATTGGTATTCGTGATTCAAGTGAAAATAACAGCGTATCTTGTTATCGCGCCCAGTAGGGTTCCTTCACTTTTACCTAGCTTCCAAATAGGGATTGCAATATCGGACCACACAAAAGTTCAATACCGGTTTTAATAACGGCAGTAGAAATTTTAGAAAAAAAAAGAAAACATTGGGGTTTTTTTGTTTTATATTTGAAAGTTTTATTAGAGAGTGCAAATATTACAAAAAAGTTAACTAACTAATTTTAACTAACAAATTATAACATTATATAAAGAACCATGAAAAAGTAAAGGGACATCTTATTTAAATCACAAAAAAAGTGTAAATATCACTTTTCAGTTTGTGGTACTATAACAAATTTTTGAAAAGATATTTTAAAAAAAAAACATAGTGCATCCATCGCATTGTAATTAAGCCTGAAACGTAATTTTGTGCAATAATTTCATCCAAATTATGTTTTTTTTCTCAAAATAATCTAAGATCCCTGATGGCTTGGGCTTAAATTTACATCTTCATCACAATAGATTCTTTCCTTTTTGACAAATTTGTATCATTTTTTGTTTTTAAATATGTACAGAGTCCGTTTGTACTTTCTCCATTCACTTTAATAACTCTTGAAATTTTTTTACTTTGTACCTCCATATTCTTTTCATCATATAATTAATGAAACCAACCCAAGTGTTATCAACTGATTTATGTTCTTTAAATTTATTCTTATTCTTTATTATGCGTTATTATTTATGAGTATATATATAATGAATCTGAAAAAATATTTTGGGCTCTGAGGTACGATATGCAAATACAGTGTGAATAACAAATACAAATGAAAAAAGTATCGAAATATTACGTCCTTTCTTCACAACTACAATCTTGTTTTCACGTATAAGAATATCAAAATACTACTAATCCTGAGAGCGTGTAATATGGCTTTGAGCTGCAGCGGGAGAGTTTTGGCCCACCTCTTATGATGATTCACATATTTTCACATATTTCTTTTTCCTCACAATTATTTTCACAAATCAAGGTTTCAGGGTTTACCACTCCCTTACCTCCTATCAATTCTAAAGAACCATCTCCTATTTCATCGGACTTTATTACCTGCTGTGCACACATCGCGACTGCTCTAGAAACTTTCTCCACCTGCAATTGACCCCACTTTCCTTTCACATCACCAATTCTATCCACACTGATTTCTTTCCCTTTCTGAACCTCAAACCTGGTATTCTTTTCTGTTACTATCCCTCTTACTTCAGACGGGGGGGGGGGGGAAACGTTCGTCCATTTCACTGGGGGGTCACAACTCACATTTTCAAAATCACAAGACGTGGCGTTTTCCACGCTTTTATTAACTACAGGGTTAATTAACGGCCTACACTTTCTAACCGGTTCACTAACTTCTGCGGTACGGTTTCCTGACAAACAATAAACATTTGCGAGATTGTTAATCCTATTCCCTACCTTCAATTCATTTTCTTTTAACTTATTTCTGTGTTGAGCTCTCAGTTGTTCTAACTAAAATTCCCTAGCTAGTCTACGCTCCTCGAAATCCTTAATTTCCCGTTTTTCACGTTCTTCACGTTCCTTAATTTCCCGTCTTTCACGTTCTTCACGTTCCTTAATTTCCCGTTTTTCTTCCAAAAAACTTTCAACAAACATTTAGCTACTTCATCATTATAGTATTTACTTTGACAAATTCTCTTCATAATTTCTAACTTGGGTAAAGTCATATCGACCTCGACTCCCAATTCTTTCGCCATTTCTAACAATACGTCTTTTCTTTCTCTTAACCGAAACGCCATGATGCACTAATACACACAAAACCAAATCTAAACTTAATCGTTACAAAAATTATACAAAGACTCAAGGTAAACTAACAATACTTTAGACCTAGACCTAACTATATCTTACAAATATACACAAATCTAAAACCAAATGAATAACCTACACAACACTGTACCTCAACGCTACAAGTATAACTACTATATACTAAATTTCCCAAATCTATAACCTCGACAATATCCTACACAATATTGTGCCAACACAACAAGTATAACTACTGTATACGAAATTTCACAAATCTAAAACAACAATACTAATATCGCACATTTATACACTTTATACAAAACTTAAAAATCTTTCTAGCCTCTGATTGTTTACTAAATTTACCTAGTCTTTTATATTCCTTATCTCAAAATTTTACATACAAAAAACAATACTCAGTTGCTGTCCCGAAAATAATCTCAAAGAAAAGACTCACCTTAAAATTTGTAGACGAAAACATAGGAACACTCAGGAACTCTTTAAACACACAAATCACTTCTTAAAAAACCGCACTCATCACAAACAGGCAGGAACTCGTGACGTCTTGACACTGGGAACTCTTGAAAAACGTCCATCAAAACAAACGGACAAACAGGTCCTCTTAAATCCTCGTTGATTCATCAGGCAGGAACGGGAGACACTTGTATCCGGCTCTTCTCAAAGCTGGGGACTCCAGGAAAACATCTCATAGCAGGCACTCCAAGAATTGGGCGTCATTAAACTCGTCTCATCGCATTCGCACACGGCTGGCATTTTTTTTTCTATCTTTACTAAAACTAAGGATTCGGGCATCTATTTACTCAAATGCCGTATCTACACCGCTGCCACCAATTTAATATATATATATATATATAGCTGTAACGTCGTGAGTAGATAACAAACAAAGAAAAATTGTCACAGCCTCATTTTAAAATTAAAACAGTATTTATTTGCTTCATAGGTTACTATATATGAAATAAAAAATTTCAATAAATATGCCAAGCCGGTGCAGTCAGCCTCAGTCGCGGGAGTTCAATCTTTTTCCCGAATCATTTCTCAACGTTACCGGCGTTCATCCTCTCTTCTTTCTATCCTCCACCGTCTAAGTCTCTTTATTTCAGGGCTCCTCTCAAGTTTTTCTCCATCCAGGGCTATCCTCTCTGTCTCCATCCAGGGCTCTCCTCCCGTCTCCTAAAAATCACACTTTTAAACACCAGGGGCGGGTCCACAACACGCCCCTCATCTCTTTTCTTTGTCAGGCCACAAAAGTCTGCCCTCGTCCCCGGACCACATTCGTGTACTATTTGTGCGGCAAACACAAACACATTCCTGGTCCTTCTGGAAACTAAGAGCGCCATAATTCTTATCTAACTTCTGAACACCCTTGTTCATCACACCACCTTGGTTCTATAGACCCATTCTCTCGACACCTGTCATGGTGACCTTGTTCTTTTCAAACAGGCTTCGCCTATTGTCAATGGGGTCTGGTTCTCATTGACCGTTATAACTGCCAGACCGGGTGTCGGCGTTTGACCGAGGTCAGACAATAAACAATGACCTCATTGCCATGTGCTCTTGTCCCTTAACAGCTGTTCTGAGTCATAAAACTTAGCATGAATGGAAGGGAGGGGTTCACCCCAACCGAAGACGTCACAGGACCAATGGACGTACGAAAAGTAGTTTTCGACACTAAATACATATACAGACCACTTTGAACTTTTACACATATGTCAAATGACAGTTATTTTTAAACATATAAACACAGCATCTGATTTTTCCAAAATAACAAGTAATATTACAAAAAAAATTTGTCATTTCCTACTTAGATCAACAAAGAAAATATTTTTAAGCTACTTTTTATTAAATAGTTACAATTAATACAAATATGTATATACATAGGACAGAATCACAACATTAAGTGGTCATTAATTTTTATTAATTATCATTAAAGTATCGTATTGTCATCCAAAACAATCGTGTATATAAATTTCAGTTCAACTGAATACTTTAACACGTGAGAAAAAAAACCCTTTTCAAGTTTTGACACAAGTCACCAAAAATGATGCCAACGTGGTTATATTTGTAATTATTAAAATAATTAGTTTTAATCAATTAATTTTTATTAATTATTATTATATTTTTTGTATTGTCATCCAAAATAATCCTGTATATAAAATTTCAGCTCAATTGAGCGCTTTAAAATGTCTTTTATTAACGATTGAAAATTCCACCAAGATAAATAAATAAATATATAAATAAATAAATATATAGATATTGTGAGCTAAATATAGTAATTGAATAAATAAATAAATATATAGAGATCGTGAGCTAACAGTAGGAATTGAATAAATTCAAATATTTTGCCATACCTCAAGTTCTGTGCTTAAACATACCTATTTACTATTGAAAAATACTGCGTTACCAACAAAAATGAAGAATTTTCTTTGTTTTTCTTACATTTTTTCAACTAATAATTAAATAAAGCAAATGTTTTTTGTATCATTTTGTTCGCAATTTCATGTAGATTTTAGATCAGTTTACGAATATTAAATATATTTACAAACTCGGAAGTTATTCATCAAAAACCGCGACTAAAGAAACACAAGTAGTCTGTAGGATTAAGATGAATTACAATTAACCACAATATATATTAAATAAAATGTTGTGTTGGAGTATCAACTTTCCTGGATTTTTCACGGAAATTTAATGCAATGTTTTGTTTCTCGGTAAATCGTTTGGGTCATTAGCTCCAAATACATTTTAAATTCTAAATAATAGTAAAAAAAATTTAAGTCAATTCCTACTTAGATCTACAAAGAAAATTTTTATTTTAGCTACTTTTTATTAAATAGTTACAATTAATACAAATATGTATATACATAGGACAGATTCACATCATTAAGTGGTAATTTGTTTTTTAATTAACATTAAAGTATCGTATTGTCTTTTTAATTTCAGTCCAACTGAATGCTTTAACACTTTAGAAAAAAAACCTTTTCAAGTTTTGACACAAGTCGCCAAAAGGGTCGCTAAGTCGTCAACGTGGCTATATTTGTAATTCTTAATTAGTTTTAATCAAGTAATTTTTAGTAATTATTATTATATTATTATATTGTCATCCAAAATGATCCTGTATATAAAATTTCAGCTCAATGGAGCGCTTTAAAATGTATTTCATTAACGATTGAAAATTCATCCAAGATAAATAAATATAAATACACAAATATATAAATAAATAAATATATAGACAGTGCGAGCTAATAGTAGGAATTGAAAAAGAGCTTTCTTTAACTACTTGAAATTGACGACTAGAGCAAATGCAGGCTCACGTATGCATTTAAAAGTTTTTAATGCTAGAGTAAAATAAATTAATATACTGTTAGTTATCATTTAAAAATTTTTTAGTTCCTTAAGTATCGGATATCGATGAATCTTTCACATAATTGTTAATTTCTCTCAAACACTTGTGGAGAATTTGGGCTAGGGATTTTAATTGATGACGACTTTTTTTCACAAAAACATGCTGAGAATTAGAAGAGCGCCTTAGAATCGACGGCGGCTTAGATTCAAATAAATATGCATACTTAAGAAATCATACACCCTTTCATTTTTAGTACTAATTACTTGATAAGCTAATTATTTATTTTATGTTATTATTTTTATGATTTGAACCATGGAATTTTTTAAAAAAGATCGCTTTCTCGTGTTGATTGGAAGAAAATGCGCTTTTTTTTGCGATGACCATTCCGAATTAATGCAGACGCTTCTGGTATGCGGCTCAGTTGATAAAAGATGTTCAAAGATCACAAAATTCTTTTTTCTTAAAGTAGTTCACTATTTACGGAGCATACGAGTTCGGTTCATGACTATTTTTAGACCAAAATTGGAAAAAAAAATATTTTTAAATTTTCGAAAAATTTTCATTTTGGTAATCAACATTTTTGAAATAAGCTGATAGAGAAAACGAGAAAGAAAGAAAGTTTTTAGCTTAACTTCTGAGTCTCGCAAGGAAGCTTAGCTATGTATATCGTCACCATAATGGATTTATAGTAAGTAGCCAAACTGCTGGTAATCAGTCGCTCAACTGTTTTGGATGATGAAACTGCTACATCTCAAAATCTTCACAATGTCACCAAATATGAAAGGTAAAGTGGTCGTAAATTCAAAGAAAAAACAATTATAGGCTTTCTGTAAGAAAATTTATTTACGATATCTTAGCTTTAATTTCTTAAAACGTCTCAGGTCGTCATAGGTTTGATAATAAAGGAAGTTCATTTTTGACAGTATAATACCAAACCAAAATAGCCGTAAGGGTTAAGAGTATTCATTTAAGATTATCTGTTCCCTCCACGCAATTTGGAAAAGATACAAGTACTTTCGTACAAGGTATTCGACAAGAAAACTGACGTCTCATTAGTATACGTAATAAATTTCTGTTAATGATTCGATTCATAATCATTTTTTTGTCCACAATCACCAACATTTGATATAAAAGGCAAGAATTGCTTGTTATTAATGCACTGCCTCAAAGATTCTGAAAGATATATGTATTTGTATGAGAGCTGATTATACCTAAAGAATGCCCCAAAGAATATATTTAAATTTTTATGTTTGATTTCGAAACTACCGAGAAATTTATTGCTAATTTATTTTCAACTAGCTGGTATACCTGTTCTTTGCATGGGTGAACTGAAAAGTTAAACAACACAGATTGAAGGATAAAAAAGTTTTTAATGAGTTAATTTTACGTGAATTGTAAATTAAACAACAACAAAAAGCTTTTTGCATATCTCAGCGGAGCAAAAAAATAAGGAAATAAGAAAAACACTTTTGTTAAATTTTAAGTCTGTAGATCTAATAGCAGATAAAAAGGATTTTTTTTTTATTTATAACTCCCCGTAACACTCTTGAGGGTCGATTTTTGAAAATACCTTCCTAAGCTGATCTCTACTCAGCAAAAGTAACACATTGTTATAAGTTTTGTGTAATGAACGCTTAAAATAGTGTAAATAATTTATATCTGAAAGTGTAATACATTAATATTACTTTCTGTTGTATTTATTTTATTTTAAAATTGTAATATTTGCAAGCAACGCCGTTTATTAAATTATAATGGCGATTCAATGAAAAACATAGCGAAATGGTGACGATAGAGTCAAGTTGGCAAATGTCTAGCTACTTTCATTGCTCGAGCTTTATTAAAGCTTTGTAAGACCCGCCGTGTAGGGGTGGGATGCACGTTAATGCTTTATCTACCGCATTTTGATTTACTGGTGTTTTTTTCATGCAAAACCTTTTTTTAATCACTACATGCAAGCTATATTACTGTAAAGTTTCATTACAATCCATTCAGTTGTTTTTGTGTGAAAGACGACCAAACATCCAAACGACCAAACTTTCGCATTTATAATATATTTCTAGATATTCTGGAGAACTTTCAAGTCGTATGTGTTCTCTCTAGCCGGAAACAGTGTGAACATTTTCTCTATGCATTTCATTAATAAAAGCCGATTGAATGCGTTTAACGTGATGCTAGCTAGATTGATATACTTTTCTACATCACATGATTGATGAAAGGTCTTGCGAAATAGAACGCTCATGAGAGACTTATTACTAGTCAATATCATGCAGCATAGATACTGTACTCATTGCTTAATGTGCGGAATATTTTTAAAAATATCTTTTAAAATCTGCTTAGCATTATTTAAGAAAAGTCCCTTAAGGGACTATATGAAGTTCACGGAGTTACAAATTTAAATAATTTCAAATATTATGCGTTTTTGTTCAAGTAAAACTATTCATAAGCCATTAAATTTTGTTGCACGTGCAGTTCAGGTGTGACAAAAGAAAATTATTTTTAAATTAGTAAGCCTTTTTTTGTACAAGTTTCACTACTGAAGTTTATTTATCTCTACAAAAGAAAAGGTTGTCACTGCCATTTGCATTTATCATGGTTGATTTTGATCCCATTTGAAACTGTAGTAATGATTAAATTCGATACTGTTTTACCATAATACAGACCACAGAGATTTTTTAAAATTAACTATTGTGTCATAATTTCTTGACCATTAAACCGATTCCATCAAACTCTAATCATTTTAATTAAAATACAAGTTGCAAATTTATAGATTTCTGGTACAAGCAATTGTTCTTTTGAGTAATTAAGCATTAAAATTGTGCTTATTTCAAAATAATTTTTAGTTTTAGATAATTGCAAAAAATAAAGATAAGTAAATGATGAAATTTATTTGAGTTTCGGAGATATTAATTTATTCGGTGAGATATTATAATACTAAGAGGCTTAGGGAAACGAGACGAGACACATTTGATGATATTCAATATCTCAAATATAACAGCAACTTAAAAGAGCAATTTATTATTATTACATTGAAAATAAGTAAGAGAACGTTATCGTGTATGCTCTTCTATTGTATCTTTAAAGAACCCATTTATATTCCATAAGGAACTGTAGTAGACTTAAAGAAATTTGTATTTAAAAAATTAAAGAAAAAAATCTCCTAAATCTGTGACGGATCTATTCGTGATCCTTCCACTAATCCTCTTGGGAAATCTTTGGGCTATCAATTTGCGTTATTCACAACCATCCCTTTGGAAAAAGAAAATCGTGATATGCAAATTAAGTTACTATATATAGTCGAGTGAGTGAGTGAATGAGTGAATATTAACGTCGCACTGTTCAGCCACACGAAGGCATTTGGCAACGGACCAGGTAATTTTGAACCATGGTCAAATGACGTGGATTATACCTGAGCTGGCACCCCCTTCTCCTAACTACCACATCAACGGGAGGACGTTTCAGCTCTCGACAGATTTAACTTGCATTGCTGCCCAACACGGCGGGTCTTTAGTATTACTGGGTTCGAAATCATGACATGCCTGCCATGATCCGATACCTTGACCACTGGGCTACCGCAGCTCTCCTATATATAGTCGAAGTTTTCTAGCTAGAATAGAGTGTAGGGGTGGATGCAAACCAAAAATCAGGTGAGATTGTTACTGACAGGTATCATTATTGAACTATTGTGAATAAATACTTATTAGGAGAAATATTTAAAGTGACGATTGATCACTGAGATTAAATTAATGTTAGATTAAGTCGGATAATGGATTAGATCCTATACAAAGTAAGGATCGAGTTTGATAGCCTCCTAATCTTTCGTGTATTTTCGTCGTTGTTCCACTTTTGCGGTTAGCACCGAGACATTCTCTAACTGTTATTACTTGAATTTGTGTCGTTGTATTGCGTGATCAATAAATAGATTGATTGGATCATGGCGAGTGTTTCTGCCCTACCTTCTACATACCTAGGTGCCCAAGAAAGAGGTGAAAACCTCTCACAATCCATGTTATATAGCTCATAAAATGTTTTACAGGGCATGGAAGAAACTTTTTACTTTGCTTAGTTGGGTTACCAGATATGAATTCCATTGCGAATCTGTACGATGGGGTCAAATGCGGCTTCTGGCAGCTAGATCCAGTATCATTCAATCTAAGGGTATAGAAAAAGTGCTATTTATTGGATGTGGAGTCAGTTTTTCATGCAACTCATAGAGTTTAGGCCAAGGAAGATACAGACGGGAAAAATGGGGTCAAATATTATATTGAGGGTGGTCATTAAAATCTGAACACTCAGTGTATTTTTAACATTTTGAAATATTACAAAACTTTTCTCTGACATATTTGAGCATTTCTCATTCTTTTCATCCTATCGTTTTTGGAGCTCAACAACTCGCTTCAAATAAGCTTGTTGGCTGAAAACATTACAACAACAAAAAACTCATCTGACTGTTTTTGCGAGAGTAAAGGTGGGTCTGCCTTCAGAGGTCATTTAAATCTTCAAATATTCTGAAGCCTCAAAAATCTTTCTTTCTTAGGAATTCATGAAAAAATAATGTCTCAAGTTATTATAATGTTATTGTTATTGATGTGATTGTAACTACAAATTCAATCAAATGAAACAAATAAGTTTTCAAGCATCACAAACTCTAAAGTTTTATCACTTTAGACCAGAGGTGGCCAACCTTTTTCGAAAAAGTGCCACTATTAAATAAAAAATAACTATGTGTGTCACTTTTAACTTTTTGAGCAAATGGAAAAATGTTAGGTATAGTAAGATTACCAATATTTTTACAATGAAAAAGAGGAACCACGCAAAAAATTTAAGAAAAAATTGCAACCTGAAGACGTGAAACATTTTAATTATTCAAAAAAAGGAGCACTAATTAAGATAACATCCCTTTTAATTATTAAATGAAACGTGCATTTTTACATTGAATGAATTTTTATTGGTCAGTGTATCATCTATATAAATAAAAATGTAATGTGTGTTTGTTCAAAGTCCCGCTAATCTCAGAAACTCCTGGACCATACCCTCTGAAATTTTGACATAACTTTGCATTTAAATCCGGACGGGTTCTTATGTACTTATTGTTTCATAATTCTTTCTAAATTTTTTAAAACTTTATTTTTAAATAATTTGTCGGTGTTATGACGTCATATGATGTCACGTTTCTCACTAAATGGAAAATTTGTACTGTACACGTAGTTTTTTGGTGATTAACACATTTTTTTTACTTTAGTTATGTTTATCGGTTGGAATATTTATCCAATTTTTCTGATCTTTAATACTTAATTAGGATTATTTTTCTATAAAATCATTTTTTAATGATTGTTCTTTTAACAAATAAAATTTTGTTTTATAGTTTTGGCAACATTTGGATAGTATTATCGCGGGATGTTTATGTGAGTGATTATGCTTACGAATTACAGCTTACTTTTTCAGTTTTCTTTTTTAATAATTTCTCGCAGAATTTATTTATTTCTTTATGAAGCGAACATTGTAATTCTTACAAACGAAAACTTCTTATTGATAAGGGTATTTCAGTTCTTTTTACTGCAATTAACGTTAGTATTGTATTTCCGTTTTCGTTATCTGCTTTAGATAGTATGAAATAAGTACAGTAGAACGTCGTTTATCCGAACGTTTATTGTCCGGAGCGTCACATATCCGAACCAACTGCTACTCAAGAGAATCAGAGACCTTGCAGCGAAAAAACGAAAATGTTGATTCGGATAAACAACGTTCTACTGTATCATGAATATTAGTAGCGCCTATTTTATCTTTCTCTCTCCAGTAATACTTTTTTTAATTCAATATATAATAATTATTTTTTTTTTATATTTTAGTACTTATGTATTTTTTTCTTTTTGCTTGCACTTTGCGATGCTTTAATTTTGCCGAATTAATTGACAGGATTTGTCTTAAATACTTTTCACTAAAATTTTTTTTTATCTGTATTTAACATTTTTAAAAATTTTGATGTTTATTTGAAATATGAAATACTGATTTTCTTATATATATTTTGCTTTTGTACGAAACTGTTTATATTGATTTAATCAAAATATTCAGTCTTATTTTGTTTTTGATATCTTCTTTTGACTTAATTTTAATTTATAACTACCTGTACCACATGTTGCCGTGACTCAGTCAGGTTAAAAAGACTGGTGTGCCATAAGGGTTACAAAAGTAAATAATACTCAAAAACTGAAAGAAATAAAAGAAAATGTTCTTAAGTATTATTGCAGCAATCTTCAGTTCTATTATAACTCGCAAAGTTGGTGCCCTGATTTCCTATGTGTCGAAGATGTTGAATTGCCAACCAGATGCTTCATTTCATATAATATCGCCAATAAGTCGCGATAACGTGCAAGTACCGTTTGATTTTGTCAGGTACATAAGCTGCCGCTGTATCAGCCGTACCAATGATTCAAGGCCCCCAAGCAACAGTGGTCCCAATACGTGTTACTACAGTCACTAATAGGGTGCTCATATCTGAAAGAAGAAGCCCCTACAAGAATTTTGATACAGGACCCACTCAGAGGTGTTTTGCAATGTCATTGATCTTTATTTTAACCTTTAAGTGTGTACAATTGGCTTCAATGCATAAAATTGCCTTTCAGACAATCGAACTTGGGTCATCATAAAGGCCAAGCAAAAGCAATGTTGGTAGTAATTACATATCAAACTGGAATAAGCATCATAAAATGAGCAAAACAGACAAATGGCTTAAATACTGGTCGAGGAAGCAGGTAATCGTAAGACTAATAATTTTTAATACTTATGTATTATTGCAACAATCGCGAACGTTCAAAATAAATTCGCCACCCCAATTTTGCATGTCATGTATGCGCTGAAGTGGCAATCCTGTGATTCGTTTCATATGTCACCAATAGGTTCCGATTATACGTAAGTACCTTATTTTTTTCAAATTATAGTTTTGCATTGATAAAGATATAGTTCAGTTATTTTTATGTCAGTTAACGTTAGTATTGTATTTCATTTTTCAATTTATTTTTATGCTCGGGATATATAGTTTAGATAACTCTTTTTTATATAAAGTACTAATTTTAATGTACTTACATATTATCGCGCAATCCCCAACATTCAAGATAACTCGCCACTTTAGCAATTCCAAATTTGTCTGCGCTTAACCCATTATCTATCGCATTATGATTTACTGCAGTTTTTTCATGCAATTATATTTTTTTTTGGAACAAAACATTGAAAATTAAGGGATATGCATAAACAAAATACTCAACTTTGGGAAATTTAATCCTTTAGAAATAATTAATTAATTAAAAATATTCCACTGTATATTAACTTATAAAAAAAAAATAAGACACTTGAATTTTGACATTAACTATTTTTTCGGGACAAAAATGATAAACTTTGAAACCCTCTGAAAACGCAATTTCTGCTATAAATTGATTGATTGATTGAATATTAACGTCGCACTGTTCAGCTACACGAGGGCTTTTGGCGACGGACAACGTAATTTTGAACCATGGTCAAGTGACGTGGACGACACCTGAGCTGGCACGACCCCTCTCCTACGATAGATTTAACGTGCATCGCTGCCCTACACGGCGGGTCTTTAGTGGTTTCTGCTATAAAACTATTCGCCTTCCCCGCTAAAATGCTCATCATAGAGCCCGTGCTGCCATATATCTTGGAAGAGAGGATTTCAAAAAATATTCCTGCTAAGTATTGTCAGAATATTCGTAAAATTGGTTATTCTGTGTTATTTTAAAAAGAGTGGTACTTATAAGTACCACACACATCGGTACATAAAGGGTTAGTTGGCAATTATGCACTTCATTTCCTATAGTGTCACGAAAAGGTTGCAGTAATATGTAAGTTCTTAATTCTGTACATTGTTGTAACATTAGACTGGCCATAACGCACCATTTTGGCGTGTTTTCAAAATCATACCAAAAACGAGTAGCCTATCAATATGAAATTAATATTAGTATTATTTTAGCCTTTTTTATCTTTCTCTCCCGTAATCCTCAATATATTCAATATATAATTTTTGTTTTTTCATTTTTTGGCATTTACATTTTTTTTTTTTTTGCCGATTATGTACTGCAAATATCTTTTTGTTCATCACGATGTCTTTAACAAAATTAATCGGTGGGATTTTTCTTAAATATGTTTTTTTATCTGTTTTTCACAATTTTTTAAATTTCGTTTGATGTCGGTCTGAAATACGAATAGCAAAATAAAAATATTTTACTATATATATATTGTAATTGTACAAAAATTTTTATATTAATTTAATCAAAATATTGAGCCTTCTTTTGTGTGTTTTTGATATCTTTTTCAGATTTAATTTTTTTTATAACTATCTGTACCCAGCTACATGCTGCTGTGTCTCAGTCAGCTTAAAAAGACTGTTGCTTAATAAAGTATGCCATGAGGCTTACAAAAGTAATAATATACAAGAATTCAAACAAATAAAAGAAACGGTACTTGCGTATTATTGGAACAATCACCAACTCTATTATTAACTCGCCAAGTTGGCACCCTTGATTTTTATGCGTCATACACGCTGAATCGGCAACTAGATGCTTCATTTCATATTATGTCGTCAATAGATTGCGATAATATGCACAATCATCAAAATAATTTCAAAATACATAAATAAGTTCATAAAATAATGAAAAACATATTATTGAGGGGCAGTCTTTTACTAAAAAAAATGCATTAATTTGAGTAAAAAAAATTGTCTTAAACAAATAAAATATACCCAAATTTTTGATGAAAAGGCGGAGTCCATGAGGGCAAAGGTTTAGTTTTACAATTATTTTGTGGTGTATAGCATGGCTATTGAGCTGTGTTTTTCATGATAGTGTCAATTTTGTGTGAGTATAGTTTATTTTTTCATTGTTCTTAATTTAGTTTTCTTAATTGTTTTTATTTTTTCTCAGTGCAATTGGTGAAAATTCTCTTCTGTCAATTAATTTTCATTTGAAATCACAGTGAAACTGACCTCTTTGGAGTGATTTGTTCAAGTGGAATGAAATATTATGTTTCCCGTTGCATCAGAATTGAGCTATGTTGATTGATTTGCATTTGAAGTTAAATTTTTTTTTAGTATTTTTTTTCCTTTTTTGATTTTTGCAATTTTATATTTTTAATTTAATTATCCTATTTTTAAGTCTATTAGGTTACAGTGTGTGTTACATTTTGAATGTAGGCAGTCAGCTTAATTTTTTTTATTGATAAATTGAATTGCTATTGTGTGTGTGTGTGAGCTGTGTCTTTAAGGACGATTTTTTGCAAGTATATCTTAAAAGTACAAATGTCCCAAATTTTCTATGGATCATTCAAAATTTCTTACATACCATCAATTTGTGACTACTGCTCTAAAACACACAAATGTATTTGTATATTAGCATCACCGTAACAAAATTGGTGCTATGCAAATCACACCTTGATATCAAAACAACAAAGATTCTGTTTTATATGAAAAATAACCAATCAATCAGATTTGAGTGGAAAATAGTGTAATTCGTATGGTAGCAATTTGGATGCATTGATGCTAATACGCAAGGACCCACACTTCAAATAATAATTGTCCCTCGGAAAAGCAGTTTGTGTGTGTATAGATATAACACGCTCTCTTATAAAGATAGGCCCTTAAATTTGTTCATAACAATGGTTAATGCTAATTTAATTGTGAATCGTAAGAGCTATTAATCATTATCAACACATCATCATACATTTTTTGATGCGAAATCCATGATTATATTTAAATTTTCCTTGTGTATTCTACTGAAAATATCTTCAGCCCCCCCCCCCTCCACACATGTGTATGGTTTATATTTCTCCCCTAACTTTGTTGGAAATGAAGGAAAAATCAGGCACATTCAATATATATGATTGCAAACAATGCACAAATTTGATTTTGTTGTCACATGTTGCTAATGTCATTGATGATACTTCCCAGTGTTAATGGCATTATTAGCATAGGTAGTCACCTTAATTATTTTTTTATACATTGCATTGGTATTAAGCTGCTTTTTACTGAAAAGTTAATTTTATCTGAGTATAGTTAATTTTTTCCCGTTGTTTTTCATTTAGTTTTTCCTCTTCATTTCTCAGAGCAGTTGGCAGGAATTGAGCTCTGCTAATTAATTTTCATTTGAAAGATTACATATTAAAATTGACCTCCTCAGAGTGATTTGTTGGAGTGGAATGAAATATTCTGTTTCTCATTTCATTGGAATTGAGCTGTGTTGATTGATGTACATTTGAAGTTAAATATTTCATTAGAAAGAGTATTTTTTATTCAGCCCTTTCTTTTTGTTCATGATTTTTCTTTTTTTTTCAGCTTTTTGAAATTTTATGTTTTTGCTTTAAATTTTTTTCTTTTTAAGTGCATTCAATTGGCTTCAGTACATAAAAATAACGCTTTGTAGGAAATCAAATTTAGGTTGTCGTATTCGCTAGGCAAAAGTAGTGCAACTAGTAATTGCATAGCAAATGAGAAAAATAGACGAAAACACGTTCTGAGGACGCAGCAGAGCAATATGCTGCCACACTTGAGGATGCATATTTGCGAGCACAACAATTGCTTTTTACAACATCAGGTCTGCTCTGTTCTCGACAAAAGGAATATAATAAGTTACGAAGGGCTGAAAGATGTCAACGAGAAAAGGCATTTCATCGTCAATCATGACTTGGTGGCGAGTAATCAGACGATAACAGTCGCATTGCATTCCATTACAACCCAGCAGAAGATTATTGGTTAAGCCAGCATGTTCCCATCAGCAGAGTTGCAGAAGTGTGTCATTATTGCAAGACTGAAATTTAAGGGAGAAACAAAAGGAATGTTTTGCACAACTGGAAAAATTAAACTGCCTAAACTTGGAGAACCACCAGATCCTTTAAAAAGTTTGCTAGCTTATATAACATAGATAAGTACAATCCATGTTTCCAAATGACATTTTTTGGAGAAATGCTCATTTGTAAACACACCTGTGGTTTAACAGAGGTACCCATAAGCATTGTAAAACTAACCCTTCTGCTCTTGAGGGATCTAGAGTAGAGCCATTTAAAAATTATCCTCGAGCTTCAGGTCTTCACTATGAAGACAATGAAAATACACTGCTGGCCACCGTAAATGCAACACCCTAAAGGAAGCATACAAATAACATACCTTAGCGGAAATGAGGTATGCAAATGATCAGAATTTCAGTGCAGACACACATCACGTGCGCCTGTGTGAAACCATCTCAAAACGCTATTTAAGGATTGCAGATTTCGAACGTTTCTAGTTCGGCAATTGTGTTTTTCTTGTGATTTTTTCAAAAAACGATCAGTTAAGTCTCATAGAAAACAGCGATCAGCTTTTGATCAAATATCCGAGTTCGACAGAGGAAGGATAGTGACCTACCGAGATTGTGAAATATCTTTCAGGCAAATCGGTAGTCGTGTTGGACGAAATCAAGCAATTGTAATGCGGATATGTAACCGTTGGATGCAGGAGAGTACGACGTACCGACGGGGTCGATCACATCCATCTCAGTGCACCACTTCACGTGTGGACAGGCAAATCGTGCGCATGGCAGTGACGGATTGCTCAGTCACATCCCGAACCATAACACAGCAAATTGAGTCTGTAACGCATCATTCAGTGTCTGCGCGTACCATTCGACGCCGTTTACAGCAGAGTGGTCTGCCCGCAAGACTTCCATTTCTTGGTCTACCCTTGACGCAGAACCACAGACGTCTCCACCGGCAATGGTACGATGAAAGAAGGATGTGGGCGGTAGAATGGAATGAAGTTGTCTTTACTGACGAGTTACGCATCTGTCTGCAACACCACGATGGTCGGATTCGAGTCTGGAGACACCATGGAGAAAGGATAATTAACAGCTGCGTTATGCACCGCCACACTGGTCCTGCACTGGGTATTATGTTATTGGGGGTTATTGGATATCACTCTTGCACTCCTCTAGTACACATTGCTGGTATTGTAAACAGCCAGCGCTACATCTGCGAGGTGTTGGAGCCAGTTGTACTTCCTCACTTTCAGGACTTGGTCACAGCCTTATTTCAACAGCATAATGCGCGACAACACGTGGCACGCATTGTCCAAAGATTCTTCGTCAATCATCAGATTGATTTACTTCCCTGGTCGGCTCGCTCTCCGGATCTTTTGCCGATAGAAAACATGTGGCCAATGGTTTCTCAACGATTGACCCAGATTACACCCCCAGCTGCCACACCAGATCAACTTTGGCAACGTGGGGAAGCTGCTTGGTCTGCTGTACCCCAAGAAAACATCCAAAGTCTCTTTGAATCAATGCCGAGGCGTGTGGTAGAGGTGATCTCCAACAATGGCGGCTACTCTGGCTACTGATTTTGTTAGGAACCACACTTCACAGACGTCTATAAATTTAATCTTTTGATACTTGGCCAACTTGTTATCTATAAAATAAATTTTGTTGTGCTATCTCTTGTCTTTCTTGGTGTTGCATTTACGGTGGCCAGCAGTGTAATTTTAAGTTCATAACGTAAGGATGAAAATAAGCCATAGTAACTTCAAGTATTTGGTTAACAAGTTACTAAGGTAATCAATTAAGGAAAGTTTTGTGTATATACAGGGTGTCCAGCCTTAAAGTGCCCCAATAGCTAATTCCCGAACCGTTCATTTTTGACATGCACTTACAATTTGAAAAATGCTTTAAAAAAGGCAAAGAATGTTTTTATGTGAATTTCGAACCAAAAAACCCATTTAGAAAATAATTACAAAAATTAAATTTTTATACGGTCCCCAGGTCCTATCACTTATATTTAGGAAAAGATGCAGTACACAAAAACAAAGAAAACACAAAAAGTTTCATTTTGTTACGATAAATACCGGCCGAGTTATGGAACTTTGAAAATCATACATTTAATGCATCTCCTGGGCCATTTTCAAGAATCTAGTGAGGGGCCGTCACCATAGTGAAATTAATTGGAACTTTGCCAGGAAACACTCGCTCTTGCACTTCACTCTTATGTAAATCGTTTTTAAATTTAAAGTTCATATTACAATAATTGAGTACTTAAGAAATAGTATTTATTATGTGTACATGTAAAACATAGACAAAATAAAATATTTTGGAGTAAGAAAACATTTCAAAAGCAGTTCCAAAAAATAGGTTTATTTGCTGTGGTACTAATCATGGCGAACATTAAAAATCTGCTGTGTAGTCGTTTGCAATTGCATACAGTCGTATTCTAATAATACGAATTTTAGTACGGGAGAACGAGATGTATATAAATGAAGAATACTGCGAATTGGTACTGTTGTATGGGCAGTGTAATCGAAATAAGAGAGATGCGGCAAGACTTTATGCCATTAAATTTCTCAGCCGAAGACATCCATCTTATTGTACAATTCCCAGTGTTGTTCAACGCTTGTATAAAACTGGGAGTTGTCATAGACGTATTCCCTTATCTCGTGCCACACCTTCAGCGGATACCCTTTGAGGAGGTTCTAGGACATGCCCTGGCTCATCCTGAAAGTAGTGTCCGGGATATTAGCAAGGCTTATTCCTACTCAAAATTGATGGTGTGGTACATATTACATATACAGGACTAATGCCGTTAGACCAGGAGCGTCGTTTTGATTTTTGCAATTTCGTGTTAAACACACTGGATGAAAATCCAGACTTTTTGAATTAAGTTTTTTGGTCGGATGAATGCCAGTTCTCGAGACAAGGCACTATTAATACACAGAATAAACATTTTTTCCCTCGAAAACCCAAATCTAATACGACCGAAACGTCACCTAGTGCGTTGGTCGGTGAATGTGTGGTGCGGAATATGGAACAGCACCTTAACCTCTTGGGTCCCTCGGTACCCATTTGGGGACTTTCATAAATTAGCATTTATTCCAATAAAAAAGGTTTATTCGACTTAAGTTCCAGAATACCCAATTGGGGAAAGCTTGTATTTCATGCCTGCTAAGAGATGGTTGCATCATACTGAAGACAAAATGTTTCATATAGC
Organism: Trichonephila inaurata madagascariensis; assembly: GCA_019973955.1. Classification (NCBI taxonomy): domain Eukaryota; kingdom Metazoa; phylum Arthropoda; class Arachnida; order Araneae; family Nephilidae; genus Trichonephila; species Trichonephila inaurata. Next base: position 94,403 of record BMAV01000383.1, read on the forward strand.
TTTAAAATAAAGAAACACAAGAAAATGGCGTCTCAACTCGTTAGAAGCAAGTTGATTCATTTTTTTTAATATTAATAAATGTAATAATTAGATTTTTACTCTTTTTTTTCAACTAAGAAGTGTATAAGCATTATTCTACATGGATTTTTGGAAATTTGCTTTGTAGTTATTTATGATTTTTTTCACTTAGAATCAAAAGTACCCGATTGGGTACTTTGGAATTAAAGTAGAGCGACAACGCTAAATGTGGTTTTCATTTTTTTGGTAAAATATTACACGGATGCAGAAATCCAAAAGGTAAACACATTTGCAGGAATACATATCATCATAGGCGTGCTGCAAATGCCTCAAGTCAGGATGTATTGGTCAAAAACCTGTAATGTACCTACAATTACAGAAAACATGAATCGTATCAGGTTTTGTGAACTAAGGAATATATTGCATTTTGTAGATAAGAACAACATAACAGAAAGTCAAAAATAAATAAATAAACTGTTTTTAGTTCGTCCAATTTTAGAAGTTCTTAGAAATGCCTGTTTGACACTTCCTCAGACAGAGTGTTTGTCAATTGATGAACAGATGATGCCATTCTCTGGTAGATGCCATATGAGACAATACTTAACATCCAAGCCAAACCCTGTAGGATTAAAAATTTGCATTTGCTGCACCAGATGGGCTTGTTTCGGATTTCTTAATTTACACAGGAGCTGACACAGTTGAAGACAAGCAATTATATGGTTTGGGAGGAGCAGTTGTGAAACATTTGGTTAGTACTATACCAATCGCAAAAGTAACCCATTTATGCACCGACAGATATTTTACAGGACGAGCAATTTTAGATTACCTTGTGATTAGAAACGTATATTTAATTGGCACTGTAATGACCAACCGTACTGATGGTGTCAAAAGAAGCTTTCCCAAAGATACTAATATGGGAAGAGGTTCACCAGTTTCTTAAAGACATAAAGATGGAAAAGCTTGTCTTGTTAAATGGAAAGATTAGAAATCTGTACCTCTTTTGTCAAGTGCATTTGGCAAACAACCTGAAAGGAGCTGCAAGAGGAGGTCAAAAGAGCCAAGAGAGATAGTAGATGTCAGACAACCTGCCATTGTAAGCTCAAATAATACTTACATGGGAGGTGTTGATATGATGGACAGACTAATCTCATATTACCGGATTTCGACATGGACCAAGAAATGGATAATGCGTGTCCAGTTACGACAGACAGACGTGGTCGATCGCATCCACCTCAGTGCACAGCTTTAGGTGAGGACAGGCAAATTGTGCGCATGGCAGTGACGGATCGTTTAGTCACATCACGAACCATAGCTCAGCGCATTGAGTCTGTAACGCATCATTAAATGTCTGCGCGTACCATTCGACGCCGCTTACAGCAGAGTGGTCTGTCTGCAAGGCGTCCATTGATTGGTCTACCCTTGACGCGGAACCACAGACGTCTCCGCCGCAAATGGTGCGATGAAAGAAGGATGTGGACGGTTTACTGACGAGTCACGCATCTGTCGGCAACACCACCATAGTCTGATTCGAGTCTGGAGACACTGTGGAGAGAGGAGGCTGAACAGCTGCATTACGCACCGCCACAATGGTTCTGCACCAGGTATTATGGTATGGGGTGGTATTGGATATCTCTCTCCCCTCTCTCCTCTAGCACGCATTGCCGTTACTTTAAACAGGCAGCGTTACATCTCCGAGGTGTTGGAGCCAGATGTCCTTCTTTAACTTCAGGGCTTGGTAATAGCCAAATTTCAACAGAATAATGCGAGACCACACGTGGAACGCATTGTCCAAAGATTCTTCGTCAATCACCAGATTGAATTTCTTCCCTGGCCGGCTCGCTCTCCGGATATATCGCCGATAGAAAACATGTGATCCATGAATGCTCAACGACTGACCAGGATTACACCCCCAGCTGCCACACCAGATCAACTTTGGTAACGTGGGGAAGCTGCTTGGTCTGCTGTACCCCAAAACACATCCAAAGTCTCTTTGAACCAATGCCGAGGCATGTGGCAGCGGTGATCTCCAACAATGGCGGCTACTCTGGCTACTGATTCTTGCAGGAACACTTCACATAAGTCTATAAATTTAATCATTTGATACTTGGTGAACATGCTATCTTCAAAATGAATTTTGTTGTGCTACCTCTTGTCTTTCTTGGTGTTGCTTTTACGGCGGCCAGCAGTGTATATATATACACTCCCAAAAGTTAAGCACGAAGATGTAAAATGCAAAAAATGCAATAAATACTGCTTTGATGTGCACAAATTTGGTAGTAAAGTAGCATATATCTTTATATATAAAAGAAAATCAATAATTATAAACAGAAATGAAAACAATATTAAATTTTTGTAAGTTTTTAGATAATGTAATACTGGAGACTTAAACAGAATTATATATAAATTGAAAATAAACAGCATACAATGAAAAAAAAAGACATTAATAGGGTATGTGTTCCCCCCCCCCCTTTATCTGTATTCAAAGTTTACACCTTCTGAACCTGCTTTCAATTAGGTGGTTAACACCGCAGAATTAAGCAATTGCCATTCTTCTTGTAGAGCAGTTTCCAATTCAATAAAAGTGGCTGGAGGTAGGAAACGTGAAGATACAGCACGGCCGAGAGCATCCCAAAGATTTTCAATGGGATTAAGGTCGGGCGAATATGCCGGCAACGCCACACACGCAATCTCTTCACTCTCCAGGTAGTCATCGACGATGTCAGCTCTATGGGGACGTGCTTTATCGTCCGTTAAAACAAAAGTAGGACCAACTGCTGCAGCGTACAATCTCACAATGTATTCTAGGACTTCATCTCGATACCGAACAGCCATCACAGAACCCCGTTTAAAGACGTGCAGGTCGGTGCGGTATCCTAATGAAATTCCTGCCAACACCATAATGCTTCCGCCTTGGAATGCGTGATTTTCGGTGATGTTTTGGGGCTGATTGCGTGTTCCTTGTTTGCGCCATATCCTTATACACTTATCATCTTGCTCCAGAGTAAATCTTGACTCATCAGTAAACATGACATTACCCCAGTCAGACACAGGTCATTTACCATGTTCTGACCACTAGTCATTACCACTTTAATCGTGCTCCTCTTGATTGCACGGATAGAGGAACACAAACTCGAGGTACGCGGACATACAGTCCATTCATATGTAATCTTCGGCGTACAGTAGCTGCAGATATACCCTTACCAATGGACCCTGTAACCATAGATGCCACCCGTGTGGAGGTCGCTCTGCGATTCCGCTTGGCTACTATAGCAATATATCGATTTTCCTCGGGGTTTGTAACCCTTGGGCGACCACCTACGGGCCTTCGGACAACTGTCTGTGTGGTTTGGAAGAAAAGAACAAAATGTGTGTTCGACTGTCCTGCTTCAATGCGCCCCACAGCACGCCGGTGCTCAGAATTTTCCATTCGTTTTCTGGAAGTCATAGAAACACGTATGTCTTGAAAAGAAATCGTACGAAAGTTTTAAACACCTTCTATCAGCACTTATAATCAACTTCTGTAATCCTTCATAAAGCTAGCTTCTTATAAGACTGCCTTTTTTGCATATTTCTTGACATGAAAGCACGATTGGCTGTTACGTAACATATTTGCATACCGCCATCTACCTCTTCAGCAAATTGCATCCTCTTCAATTCTGATTGACTTCCGGAAGTTAGCATTTTCTTCTCCGTGTTTAACTTTTGGAAGTGAGTGTATATATATAGTAACATAAAATAAAGTGAACAAGTACTAGAAGCTACAGTGCTAAAGCAGGAAGAAATTTGAAAATTCACCAGACACAACAAATGTAGATATATATATATATATTTATATTGTCTTCTGAATTTTTCAAGCAGACAATTGTCATCAATTTTAATATCAGGTATTTTCTTTGATAAAAACTTAACACAGTTTTCTATATCTGCCAACTTTACTAGCAGTGAATTAAAATCTCTGCACTGAAAACTGTTATTTCTTGTAATATTTGTTTCAGACTATTCTTTAAGAAATTGGAAACGTGTTTGGTAGAAATTTTGCATTTCTTTGGTATGGTTTTACTCCGTTATGCCCAGATTTGATTCTTCTTAATATGACAATTTTTCTTACTATAAAATAAAATTTTTTTCAAATCATGATTTATATTGTATTATAAAATAAGACTAATTCCTGTAGTTGAAATATATTCTCACCATCGATCTTTTGAATCATTTTGTAAGTATTACGTTCATGGACAAAAAAATTAGCGCACCAAGAAGGAATCGTCAAAGGCAAACGAAATTTTACATACGTAAGGACTACTTTGATATAAGTAAATGGTTAGAAAACCAAAGAAAAAGAATAATCTATTTCAGAGAAAAAGACAAAAGAACGGAGGATTTAATACCTTGTTGAAACCCCTCTCTCTCTCTCTCTATATATATATATATATAGCACGAATGCCCGATGCGATACGATCGGGCATAGAGGCATACAAGTTCTGTATGATGTCTTGAGACATTTCGTACCATATTTGCTCTAACCTTGTCTCTAGTTCGTTCAAACACGTGGGATGCCCAACTCACTGTCCCAAATGATTCCATATATGCTTGATTGGAGACAAATCTTGGGATCGGGCAAGCCAAGGAAGGATAGTAACAGTACGGAGAGAGTCTTGTGACACCCTTGCAGTGTGAGGCCTAGCATTGTCTTGTTGAAAAATGGCTCCTGGGAGCCGTTGCATGAGTGGCAACACATGTGGTTGCAAGATGTCATGGACATACCGCTGGGCTTTCATGGTGCCATGGTTCAATACTAAGGGTGACCGTGTACTGTAAGCAATGGCATCCCATGCCATCACACTAGCTGTGGGAGCCGTGTGTCGCTGTTAAGCAAAGGCAGGATTGATGCATTCATCACGTGGTCTCCACACACGAACATGATTGTCATCACTGCGGAGATTGAATCTGGATTCGTCGCTAAAGAGGACCTGGTTCTATTCCACTGCAGTCGAGTTTCCTCGTGTGCGGCACCACTCCAAACGGAGGCGTTGATGAATGGGCACCGCGGTCCCAAATGTCCTTCAGCCAGGCGCCTTCCTAAGGTTCGAGTAGTTACAAGGGCCCCTAGTGAAGGTGCTACCTGTGCCCGGATGGCGGTCGATGAAGCAGTTGGTTGTACGCGTGCATTTCTTATGATGTGGTGGTTTTTTCGACTACTGGCGAGAGCGTCCTGAGCCTGGTCTTTGTGTAAATGACATCTCTCGGATCCACTGGTCCCAACACCTATTCACAACACAATCAGAACGGTCTAATTGACGAGCTACTCGCCTAGCTGACCACACACCTTCCATCATGCCGATGATTCTCCCCCTCTCAAACTGCAACAGCTGCTCATATTGTCTTCGAAAATGGCGTAATGACCTGTTTACCTCAGCTCACCTTTGTAAACGATTCAGCACACTCAAACAAGCTTTGGTTACCTGTTTTATACTCCACGGAGAACGACTTTAAACTCCATTTACCGGCTATACGTAATGCGTAATGAGGCGGCATTTCTAATCATTAGCATATCTTCCCGACTTGTACCTTCATGCCAAGATTTGTTACGATCCCGCAATTATTTCTTGGTGTGCCAATTTTATTTGTCCCTGGGTGTAGATGCCTGATTATTTACAAAATATATTAAAATCTCCGATAATTCATAGAAGAAATATTCCAGAAATTTTGGACATTTGATTGAATTTAAAGAAATATAAACGGATACTCTCCAATAATTTTAAAACACCCTCTGTAGTCGGTGTCAGGAAGAACAATTTTTTTTGTTAATAGCCTAAAAATTTTTTGTATACCACATATAAATAATATGTAATGTGCAATACTTTGGACTGGCATCTCTCTGAATACATAGATTAAGAGGTTAGTATTAAAATATTTAAAAGGAGAACAAGTAGGAAGACGCTTGTTGACGAAGGATAAAACCTATGAAAGAATCCCCCCTTAAGGAGAACAATTATAGACTTATGTAATTTTTAAACAAAGAGCATCATTTTCATGCAAGTTTAAGAGTGGAAATTTCATAATAATATAATAAATGAATTGAGTTAATTTTAAACGATATTTTGATTTGTTACGTTCGTTATAGTAAATATGTATTCACAAACGTATGTTGGTTTAAATCAAAAACAATATCTGACATCCAAATCGTGTAAATTTCGAAAATTGCTTGCAAATTTCCAAAATTCAATATGTTTATTTTTTCTTTGTAATCAATAATTTCAATTTGGATTTCTGGAGGATAAAAATTAACGTTTGTAGAGAAAATGGAAAAAAGATTTTTGAAAAAATCAGCATTTTTTTATAGTCTTGAAAATCATCAAACCTAGCACTGGAAGAATCCAGCAAAAACAGATATGAAGTTTTTAAGTACACCATAGCTTGGAACATTATTAACTTCGGTAAATATAGTTCCAGTATAATTATACAAAGTATGTTAGTTTTCTTTCTCCAAAATCGAGAAAAAAACAATTTTTCTCAAATGAAGATATGTGGGCCAACTAGGGTACGAAAAATACAATCTTTTTTCTCCGTAATATTAAATTGAAGTTTTAATGTCCCAAAATATCGGTAAGAAAAGTTAAATCTTAGAGCCAATCTATATTCAACAGTAAGCACTCACTGGGTGGTTCAATGTTTTCTTCCAGATATTTTAAAATATACTCCCTTAAATTCCAACATCTCGTGAGTGAAAAATGCTTTAGAAAGCCAGCTCACGCAGTAATGCAGGTTTATTTGTAAGGGTGCCCCCTCCGTGTGCCCTTCCTAGATTATCAGCGTGAGCTAGAGGTGTAGGAATAAATGAAGAACTAGAAGCTGCCATGATCTTATTATGACTTTATTAAGATCTTAACTTATACCAATAACAGATTAGATAATAATATGATATGTGAGAGAATCTACGGTGGCTAAACACACACAATATATATATATATATATATATATATATATATATATATATATATATAATACCGAAATAATGTAACCCGGACCACTATCAATAACTAACTCGCGTAAGCTCAATTCCAATGCAATCACATATCCGAATATTTAAATGGTCACACCTACCTATACTTTCCTACGAAGTATCACTCTATCTGATTCTAGTTAAAGTTGCGGTTCACTGGCGTGTAATGGTATGAACCTTGACTAAGTGCTCTCTGTATCCTGTGACTTCTCTTGATTGTCACCTAATCTCGCGAAATACTCTTCACACTTGCCACAGGTACTAACATAACACTCCCCAAATGCCACCTAGCTTATTCTAAACTTCTGCTATTTAAAAGCTTCTTAATTTGTGCATCTTTCCTTCACGTTTTACTTCTTTGGTTGGTTGGAAAAGAGTTGTCATTCATTCTAGCCCCAAAGAACACAAAAGAATATGTTAATCAAAAAACGCGTGAGCCCGTCACACATTCTCTACATGATAAATTTCTATTGAAACTTATTTAAGTGTGCTTAAAATAAATTATGAAGAGGGGATTTTTTTGTCACGCAACCACATTTCAGTAAGATTGTAGGAAAAAATTCTGCATGTTTTTAACTCTTTTAAATTTTTAATTAAGCCATCGTTCGTGACTGTTAAAACTCCACCATGCCACAATGGGGCACGTGTGCCGCAAGGTTGGCCACACCTGCATTAAATGTTGTGTGCAATCTTCTGGGTATTAGCGAACTTTCAAAAGCTTTAAAATGAGATTGGAATTTAATTAACTTTTTCTACCATTCTGCTATAAGAGGGTTATCTCAATGTAAGTTCGACTACTACAGTTGCTGATAAAATACACTGCTGGCCACCGTAAATGCAACACCCTGAAGGAAGCATGCGAATATTATGAAAATAACAACATGCATTAGTGGAGGTGAGATATGCAAATGATTAGAGTTTCAGCGCAGACACACATCACACGAGTCTGTGGCGTCACCTCAAAGCGCTATTTAAGGCTTCGAGATTGCGAAGATTTCAAGTTCGGCAATTGTGTTCTTCTTGTGGGTTTTTCAAAAAACGGTCAGTTATGTCTCGTAGAAAACAGCGATCAGCTTTTGTTCAAGTATGGTAGTTCGACAGAGGAAGGATAGTGGCCTACCGAGATTGTGGATTATCTTTCAGGGAAATCGGTAGTCGTGTTGGACGAAACCAAACGACTGTAATGAGGATATGTGACCGTTGGATAAAGGAGGGTACTACGGACCGACGTGGTCGATCGCATCTACCTCAGTGCACCACTTCAAGTGAGAACAGGCAAAATGTGCTCATGGCACTGACGGATCGCTCAGTTACATCACGAACCATAGCACAGCGCATTGAGTTTGTAACGCTTCATTCAATGTCTGCGCGTACCATTCGACGCCGTTTACAGCAGAGTGGTCTATCCGCAAGACGTCCATTGATTGGTCTACCCTTGACGTGGAACCACAGACGTCTCCGCCGCCAATGGTGCGATGAAAGAAGGATGTGGACGGTTTACTGACGAGTCACGCATCTGTCGGCAACACCACGATGGTCTGATTCGAGTCTGGAGACACCGTGGGGAGAGCATGCTGAACAGCTGCATTATGCACCGCCACAATGGTTCGGCACTGTATATTATGGTATGGGGTGTGGTATTGGATATCTCTCTCCTCTCTCTCTCTCTCCTCTAGCACGCATTGCCGTTAATTTTAACAGCCAGCGCTACATCTCAGAGGTGTTGGAGCCAGTTGTCCTTCTTTACCTTCAGGGCTTGGCCACATCCATATTTCAACAGAATAATGCACGACCACACGTGGCACGCATTGTCCAAAGATTCTTCATCAATCACCAGATTGAATTGCTTCCCTGGCCGGCTAGCTCTCCGGATCTTTCACTGATAGAAAACATGTGGTCCATGAATGCTCAACGACTGACCAGGATTACACTCCCAGCTGCCACACCAGATCAACTTTGGCAACGTGGGGAAGCTGCTTGGTCTGCTGTACCCCCAAAACACATCCAAAGTCTCTTTGAATCAATGCCGAGGCGTGTGGCAGCGGTGATCTCCAACAATGGCGGCTACTCTGGCTACTGATTCTGGCAGGAACCACACTTCACAGAAGTCTATAAATTTAATCATTTGATACTTGGTCAACATGTTATTTACAAAATAAATTTTTGTGTGCTATGTCTTGTCTTTCTTGATGTTGCATTTACGGTGGCCAGCAGTGTAACTTGTGGTGATTAATGTTGCAGGATTGAGTGAATCTAATGGGTCAAATAACTTAGAGCACAAAGACAGAAATATTCTTTTTCTGATTTTTCTCTGCTTTTCGAATTCAAAAGGAACCTTGAACATAAAGTAACCTTGCTTAGAGTCACATAAGAGTCCCAATGTTTTTGCATATTTCTGAATAAAAATTTCTAAATTTTCTATTTCTACATTTCCGCTTGAAATATGCCTAAGAAGAGAGGAAAGCTTCAAACGCCATTTTTGTAAGCGGAAACGATGTTTCTCTCTAATAATTTGGAAAGCTTATCAATTTGTTGAAATGCTTCCTTTAAATTGATTAATCCCTTAAAAGAGAAAGTGGTTTGCCCGTACAATGTACTGGCCACCGAAGTTTGGCCGCAATTAGTTTGCCCGTATGCTGTACGGGCATTGTGATATGTTCTCTCTTTCTTTGATTTCCGCTTATTTTTAATTGTTATGGTGCATTTTTAGTGCTAGTATTTTGAAAAGGTGAAGCAGTTAGTGTTACTAAAATGCTTTTCATCCGGTGTATTTGTGTGTGTTTTTTGTTGTTGTTTTTTTGTAATGAATGTGGGAATTAGTTTAGTTATAAAAAAATGTGCCTTTTTGAGGTATTATGGGTAAAAAAAATGACCGCTTAAGGGGTTAATCTAGGCAAGCAGTCATCCACTTAAAGATCATTTTTTTATGGTGGAAACAGTGTCAGTTTTGAAAGCTTCATAATGTATTGCAATTAGTTTCAGACAGCGAGAATCCAAAAATAGTGCTTAAGCAGTTTGTAAGCGACTTCCGCCTAAAGTCGTTTCCTCATCGAACTGCATTCCTAAAGATGTTGGAGGGAACAATGCATGACCAGAATTCTGTTCATGCTTTGGTCATGCATAAACTATTCTGGTAAATGTGAAAGGAGTAGCACGGAGAAAGCAATGAATACTAAGAAAATATGCGCAAGTAACTTTTTTTAACTCAGCCTAATCTATCGTTGAATACTAACTTCAAATCCACTAATTCGACACAGTGGCAAACACCACTCTTAATCTTCACATGCGAAAGTAAACGTTATGCAACCTCACCTGCGTAGCAAATATAGCAGCTTCCTACCTCCTTCTACTATAATTAAAAAACTCTGTCTTTCTATAGTCGAACCAATCTGAATAGCATGGTTTCTTCTTGAGGGATGGCTGTGAATTAAACGTGGATGCTAGCCTAAGGATTCCACAAGAGGATTAATGAGAGGACGCGTATAGATTCGTCACAACTAGAAGAACAATCGCCCGGCTTAAGGATACTAACACATAAGTATAACTTACTCAATGTACTCTCTTGGAGCACTGGCTCCAAGAGCTACGCTAGAATTCACTGTAACTATCTTTTTTAATTATACGACCTCTGGTCGTAAATCTAGTTCACACAATTTCAACCACTTTTAATCTCCAATTGTCAACTATTAACCATCCATCGACAAACAGTTGACTATTATCACGTACCTAAAAGCAAATGCTTAAAAAAACATCACATATGATTAAATCAAGTCTCCTTCTTTGAGGGAGCTTTTTCAGTAGAACTTACAGCTAAAAAGAATAATTTTATCCCAAGAAGATTAATGGAAAGTTCGCACATACCCATTATACAAGTTGTTTAATTTTATCACACACACACAAAAAAAATCACGAATTTTTTTTGCTTCCAGTCGGTTTTCCTCTTCTATAAAATGGCGATCATTTACTTCCTAAATTCTGAGAACAGAAACTAAACTATTTTCTAATGATATTAGTACTTTTGGAAATGCATGATTAAGGAAATAAATATTTAACTTTATTAAAAAAATGTGCAGTCTGTTCCAAATTAAAATTTAGAAAGTAAAAGTAACATAATACTATTTATAGTAACTTACTAAAAGTATAAACGGGCTTACAATGAAGATCGTATTGTAGCTTCAGCGTCAAAGTACTTTTATATTGTACTTAATACAGTGTTTCTCAAACTGTGGGGCGCGCGATAACCTTATGAGGGGGGGGGGCGAGCATATCGAAAATAAAAGATTCAAAAAATAATTAATTTACTGGAATGAATCAAAACAAAATACTTTCAGACATAATAAAAAATGCACTTTTACTCTGATATAATTTATAGGCGATATTAAGTCATCTCAAAAATAAAAACTTCTTCAATACCTAATTAGCTATCTTTGTTCCTATAACCAAATAAAAACTTTTATTTGATTTGCTGTAATCCCATGATGAGAGATTTTTTTATTAAAGTTTTCTTTTTAAACCTAACATATTACTTTTTTAGAGAAAAAAACAAATCCCAGACCCAGAATAGAAAAAATTTAGGAACATAAAAAATTCATTTTTTGTGATTATTTTTGAAATACTGCACATTATAGCTGTAATCTGTTTTTGCTGATAATCTGTTTGACCTTCTAAGTTATTGATACAGTTAGCTATGACCCCTCTCTTATGTGTTTGTTTCTCATTTAAGGAAGTTGTAAGTGATGTATTTCTCTGTTGCGCTTTTTTCCATGCAAGATTTTTATGATATTTGGAAAACCATGGAGAGAACTTTGAAGGATTACTTGGCCAAAACTTATTATTATGTGTATTCTCAAACATATAAAACATAACGAAAATGTTTTAAACAATCTTCTTTTAGCAGTAACATACATACTATCATAATGAATAAACTTTTTACCCCGAAGTGTTCGCGCGGGACACACAGATCACGAAATCGTTAATTCTGGCAAAACTGTTTATTTGTTACCCAAAGAAAAATTGAAAAGTCCTTGAAAGTAGGTAAGTTTACTTTCTCTTAGTTAAATTATTTACTGGAATCACGATTTGTATCGTGTACAATAAAATAATTAAAAAAAAAAGGATTGGGTTGACACAATAACCTCCCTCGACCGTATCGAGGGCTCGCCTGCTCCCGGGTTAAAACATGTTGAAGTCTTTTCGCTTTAAATATTAAAAATAATACAATTATTTTTCATCGGAATCTTCCAACTGTTTCAACTTAAGGAACCTCTAGAACTAGGTGTTTTCGTGGAACCTGTTGAACAAAAAGGTGTTTTCGTGAAACCTTTAGAACTAGAAGGTGTTTTTGTGAAACCTTTAGATCTAGAACGTATTTTTTTGAGGACCATTTTGAACTAGAAGGTATTTTCATGGAATATTTAGAACTAGAAGGTATTTTTGTGGAACATTTAGAAGGTATTTTCATGGAACCTCTAGTGCTAGAAGGCGTTTTCGTCGAACCTGTAGAATTAAAAGGTGTTTTCGTGGAACATTTAGTATTAAAAGGTATTTTTGAGTACCATTTAGAACTAGAAGGTATTTTCATGGAACATTTGGAACTAGAAGGTATTTCCGTGGAACCCCTAGTACTAGAAGGTGTTTTCGTGGAACCTGTAGAATTAAAAGGTGTTTTCTTTTAGCATTTAGAACTAAAAGGTATATTCGAAGACCATTTAGAACTAGAAAGTATTTTCATGGAAAATTTAGAACTAGAAGGTATTTTCTTCGAACCCTATTCCACACACACACTTAGAAGAATATATCTTGAAATAATATTTAAAGTAGATCAAGAATAGATGGTGTAAAGGAAATTATAAAAAAAATATTACATTTATTTTTAAAAAAATTAATCTACTTTTGATATAATTTACTCATTAATAATATTAATCTGTGATCCAAGTATCATCTACCCTAGTATTATGTTAATTAATAGGGATATGTAATTTCTTTTTTAAACACAAACTCTCGAGGTTTATTGAGAATAACTGCAATCGCATTACATAATCCGAGCTTCAATTCTTTCTATACTTTGCTTTTGTAGCAACTCATATCTAGAAATACTTTTTCGCACATACACATTGTCCTGAATGGCATTAAAATGTTTATAGCTGTGTGAGAAATGCTGTGTATTTTGCATGAATTTGCAACATAAAAATTACGATCTGTTCTTGCTTAAGTTTAGCTTTTTAACATTGAATCTGTTGATATGTTGTAGGTCTTTTTCCACAAATATATAAAGGTGCATTTTACATTAGAAACTATTTAGTTTTACAGGGCATTGTACTAACGTGTATAAAATTAGGGTTCCGTGAAACACAGTTAGAAGACGGTTCGGGAGGATTTTCACAATATGATGAAGGAGAGAGTAAATATACACATCGTTTTCAGTTACTGTCTCTTTGTAGAATGTCTCTCGTCAACGAAAATTATTTATACATAGTTTTTACAGGAAATTGAAATCGTAGTTTAACTGCACGACTGTTCCGGAAAAGTTCGGACATCTTTATTTACGTTTTTAACGTAAACAGTCAAGCTTAAAACTCTTATTTTATTGAACTTATTTTTTAAAAAAAATAATACGTCTTAAACTATTTAATTCAATAAGCAGTTTGAAGCAGTTAGTGATCCCTCAAACTGTTTAGGAAAAAAAATTCAAAGAAATCTCGCAACTTTTCTTATTTATTATTTTTATAGCCTGGCATTTGTGGGAGGTTTTTACATTGATATTTAGTTATTTTTATGCAACAAAAGTATATATATATATATTCTGAACAAGAAAATAGTTACTCAAATAAAATCTCTTAAATCAGTGCTTCTCAAACTTTCTGTACTTGCGACCCAATTTTCAGTCATAATTTTCATCGCGCCCCTTCATACAATAATATTGTATTAAATTCAATAATAATATACTTTGACGTAAAGCTACAATACGACTTTAATTATAAACCGTACAAATTATCAAGATAAGTATATAATTTTATGACATGCCCATAGGGTCACTGGTAATTATTGAACTTGTTGTTAACTTAGTACTGTTAATTTAATTATGAAACACATTGTGCCAGTGTTTCTGAAACTGTGGGGTGCGCCTCCTTAGGGGGCGTGATAACCCTACAAGGGGGCGCTAAAATATCAAATAGACGAAAACAAACATTAGTTTAAAAAAATTATTAATTTATTGAAAGGAAGCAAAAAAAAAAAAAAAATACATTCTGACATAATAAAAAATAAAATACATACACATTTCCTCTGATATAGTACACTTATAATGTATCAGTACTGCACCATGTATTTCATAATTAATTTAACAGTACTAAGACAAGAACAAGTTTAACAAATACCTGAGTCCATGGGCACACACACACACACTTCATCAAATTATATACAAATATAATACATATCTTGATAATTTGTACGGTTTATAATTAAAGTCGTATTGTAGATTTGTGTCAAAGTATATTATTATTGAATTCAATACATTATTATTGTATGTAAGGGGGCGCGATGAAAATTATGATTGAAAATTTGGTCGCGAGTATGCAAAGTTTGAGAAGCACTGCATTATGCAGTACTGGTACATTTATAAGTGTTTTATATCATTGTAAATGCTTATTTTATTTTGTATTACTTCAAAATGTGTGACGGGCTCACGCGTCTTTTCATTAACATGTCGTTTGGGTTCTTTTGGGGTCAATATTAATGGCAACTCTTTTCCAACCAAAACCCAAGAAGTGAAACGTGAAGGAAAGATGCAAATTAGATAGCTTTTAAATATCAGAAGTTTGAGTAAGTCTGGTGGCAAATTGGGGAATGTTATGTGTGAGAGTGATACAATTGCGAAGTGACAGCCAACAGAGGTTATCCCAAAGATAGAGCCATTAGGTAAAGTAAGATAGGCACTCGAGTAAAGACGCAACTTCCTTAGTATCGGATCAACGATTGGGTTAAGGTAGGATTGACTATTTAATATTAGGACTTGCGATATTATTGGAATTGAGATTAGGCGGGTTAGATATTGATAGTGGTCCGAGTTACGTGATTTCGGTATTATTTGTATTGTGTGTTTGTTCATCGTAGATTCCCTCAGATATATAATTATTATCTAATCTGTTAGAGGTTTAAGTTTAAGGTCTTAATAAAGTCATATTAAGATCATGGAAACCTCTAGTTCTTCATTTATTCCTACACCTCTAGCTCACGCAGATAATCTAAGAGAAGGGCACACTGGGGGCATTTTTTTTTTGTTTTGCTTGCTTTCAGTAAATCAATAATTTTTTTTAAATAATCTTTTATTTTCGACTTTTCGACATACTCGCGCCCCCCTTGTAGGGTTATCACGCCACCTTAGAGGGCGCGCCCCACAGTTTGAGAAACACTGTCTTAAATACAAAAGATTCAATATTTTTAACTAACGTGATTGTTACTTCAACAGCAAATAACTTTTCAAATGTATGTATATATTTATATATACAAATAGTTATAAACACCTAAGTATAACCAATCAAGACAGTAAAAAATATTAGCAACAGTAGTACAATATATTATTTTATTGTTATTATTATTATTTATCTCTTTATAGCAAATTAGAAAAATAATTGAGAAAATTGATTTTGAAATCTGATGAAGCTGTGAGAGCATTTTCAACTACAGCAGCGTTTCTTAAGGTGTTGGGCGCATCACCCCTTTAGGGAGGGGAAGGGGTGTGAGCATATCGAAAAGTTGAAAATAAAATATTATTACTTATCTGATAGTAAGCAAAACAAAATACATTCTGACAACAAAAAATAAAACTCACACATTTACATTAATATTTTATCAGTATAATACACTTATAAATATATCAGTACTGCACAATGTATTTGATAATTAGTTTAACAATACTAAGTTAAGAGCAAGTTTAATAATTACTATTGACCTCATGGGTATATATAAAATGGCATACATCAAATTACATACAAAATTTATTATTTATTTTGATAATTTGCACTGTTTATGATTAAAGTCGTATTGTGTAGCTTCACATTTGAGTACATTATTATTGAATTCAACACGGGGGCACGATGAAAAAATTCTAATTGCAAGTTGGGTCACAAATATTGAAAGTTCGAGAAGCATTTCGGGTACTCCATTCCAAATGTCGGAAAATAAAGTAAAACACACACTTTGCAATTGTCGAATATAAACGAATTGAATGAAAACGAAATTTCATTCTTGATATGTGTGCATTAATTTTGGCACATTCATTCGGATCAAAAACAAAAATAATCTGAAAATGTATTTGCGCGATATATACTGTTTTCGGGACAATATTGTATTTCTCGAAACTGTTAGAATGAACCCCCAGGTCATTCGGCCGGGAAGGTGTGTGTAGGTGGAAAATTTAAGTGCTGCGTCGCTGCAATCGCTTGTTTATATCAACTTAAATGCACTCCTCCTTAGCCTCTGTCTTGTCCTGGTTTTGAATAAATGCAGTGAGCGTCCAGCTTCTATTTTCCTTTCTGACAAGTAAGAGCTTTTCTTTTTAAATTTGCAATAATTGTAAAATAACATTTGAAATTAGAAATATTTGTGAACAAATGCAATATTACCACGCTCCCTTTTTCGGTAAAAAATAAAAAACTTTTTGAAAATTGTTTGAAAATAAAAATAACTATAAAAGAGAGGAAGGTGTTACATATAATGCAGAATATTTCTGAGTCATTACTATAATTAATTTTTTTTAAAATTGTGGGTATTTATATTAATACTTTCAGTTTTATTCATCTTATGTTTTTCATACAAATATAATATTTGAATACTATGTGTGGCAAGAAATCTTAAAAAGAATTTGTTCTGAACTGAAAATTTTTTTAAACATTTTCCTTGAGCTTAGTTGTGCTATTAATACTTTCTAAAAATCGATCATTCATATAAAAATGCGCATTTATACAAAATATACAAAAAAAAGCTTTTAATTTTTTAAAGCTGTTTACTAATAATTTACTACAATTTTAAAAAGGAATCTGCGGAAATGTTGAAGGATCAGAACTGGGCAATCTTGAATGAGAACTCCACTTGAGTTTCTGAACCTTTTAGAAAAGCTGCTTTAGTTCAATTTAGACTTTTGAAAGGGTAAGAATATGAGATCCCCCCTCTCTGTCTCTCTCTCTCTATATATATACAGGTGGCCAAGGTCACCTAGTGGTCAAGGTATAACTCAAGGTCGAACACATGACTCGCGGCCGGCGTGTCATGTGTTCCAGTCCAGTACCAACCGTGTAGGGGAGGCGATGCACGTGAAGTTTGTCGAAGCTCCAACTTCCTCCCGTTGGTGTGGTGTGGAAGTTAGAAAAGGACCGTAACTGCTCGGGTGTCGTCCTCGTCACTTGACCATGGTTCAAAATAGTCCTCGTGTAGCTGCCCTCGAGCGTGAAGATTCACCCATAATATTCTACAGATTCGTCAGATTGTTCTCTTTGTGACTCTAGTAAGCCTGACCGCTGAACTTTTGGACGTGTGCTATGCACAAGAAAATTTAATTATACTGTCAAAAATATTGGATAGCATGTGCACTAATGATACAAAAGGTAATTTTAGTGTGTGGCATTTGTAAAATAAAATATAAAAATATGGATTGAAATAATATACAAAGATAAAATTACTTTCAAGTAAAATATACAGCTATTGTCTGAAAGTGCAGTTTTAGGTTTATTTAAGCGTATGTTACTTATTTTTCAGACTTTTAAGCGTTTCAATTGTTTTTCTCAGTTAGTGTTTTTTTAATACATTAGTGCACTAAAAATGCTATCGCTTCTCCAACTAGTTGCCAATCACCTCTACTTTTTTCTGTGTGTCATATGTAATGCATGTAACAATATTAGGATCTCTCTCTCTCTCTATTTTGTTTTAAACTGAATTCTATTTTTAAAATTGCTGGAGAAATATTGGTTTTTTTTATTGAATTTTATCATATATATATTAACATATTTTATTTTAGTCTCCAAAGTTAGTTAAATTATTAAGCGATCCCTTAAGTTGCTTAAGACATTTGTAAGAATATTAAATTTTTTTTTAAATATAATAAAAGAAAAAAATATAAAATAAGAAAAATTTTTAACTTTTCTTAAAATTAATTACATTTTAAAAATTTATGAATAACACGTGCAAAAAAACATCTCGTATTATTTTTTTTAAAAAAGAAACATAATATGCAATTCTAAAATACAATTTTTAAATAAATAAATAAGTTATATACACTGTGTATAAAATGAAATATCGTTCGGCAATCAATCTTAATTATGTTACTATGAGAGAGCTCGAAATACTCATAACATAAGAAAACAAAACTGATTTTAATAATGAAAATTGATTTTAACAGCCATTTTTTACCCTGAAGAATTGGATTACATTCAAAAATATTTTTGATTAATTCAATTAAAAAATTACAAAAATGTTTTTAAATTAAGCCGAAAAAAAAAAAAAACTCTCTCTCTCTCTCTCTTCTCTCTCTCTCTAAAACTCAGAAAAGTTCAAATATTTTAAATCTAATTAGTTTTCAGATATGAAATCTCAGAAAACCATGAGAAAATGAAAAAAAATCGATATGTATTTAAACCAGGGATGTCAAACTCATAAAATATTACGGGCCAAATGGTCTATTTTATTATGTTGGAGCCGCATACTCTTACAATTTGCAAAAAAATCAATAAAATTCAATTTTTATAATGTATTATGCATTTATTAGAATCAATGTAAGGCTCTATGCATTATTATATATTATACATACGTAATCGTGTTATATTTCCTGTTATTTTTTTAACTTAAATCATACATATTTTATCTTAACAAAAATTTTTTTTGAGAATTTAAATTTAACATTAAGATAATTAGAATATAGTTTGACACCATTTCTTTCCCAAATTAAGTAATCAAGATTTGATTAAAAATATTGAGCTGGTGTAATTTTCAAAATTAACGATAAATGTTGATTGGCGTCTGTCTTAACCTTTCTGAATTTTCGTTATTTTTCCTTAAAGAAAATAATTGCCCTCTTGAGTGAGTGCTTTCGAACATATAGGCATTATTCGCATAACAAACGACAGATTTTAAGAAACAGAGACCTACTCTGATAAATATGTATATAAATCTAGAATTCCAAATTCCATAGATTTTTGCTTCAACAAAGAATCACATTAGATTTCAATTAATGTATTTGTAAGCTTTCAACAATATAAATATCGATAGATAGAGATGAAGTAAAAATGCAAAATTATAGTTCACATGTTTTAAAATTAGAATTCTTTTTCAAACAATTTAATTTTGTGAGCGTATTCAGTAAATTTTAATTAATGGGATTTAATCAACACATACTGACAGCTTTCAAAGTGAGACAAGTTTTATTTTTCTATTTATTTTCGCCAAGTAATATTTGTTAATAGAGTTAACAATAATGTTAACAGTTTTGCTTTGAAGCATAAAATTAAGTTGATCAAGATGGCTTGTACTATCAACTGGGAAGCCAGGTCCTTTATCCATTTTCTATCTTTTAATTCAGGGCATTCATAATATTTTCATTTTCCATGAAAATTATAATTTCGTCCAGCAGTTTGAAGAATCACTTTAACACTTTATGATTCAAAAGCCATGGAATTTATATATAATATAATAGATTGTTGCATTTATTTTCTTTATATCTTCCAGAAATAAATCCCATTGTGATGATTAAGTCTTTCTACAATGTAATTTATAATTTTGGTGACTATATATATATATATATATATATATACATATAAAACATGTCCTGCGTTTAAAACTTTGGATCCCAGTACCTGTTGGTGAATAATACAATGAAAATGCTCAAATTTCTGATTGCCATGCTGTTTGGATGTTCTTTTCAAATTCCTTTAGTAATACAGGTCATGATACCCCATCATACAAGACAAACCAACTTTACAAATGATATAACTTATTTTTCTTCAAAACATCTACATATACCTTTAAAATACCGGAACTCCAGAAGTTGTATTTTAAGTATGAATTACTTCTAAAATTTCTTCCCTTATTTTTAAATCAACATCGCATTCATGGAAAGAAAAACGACTAGCTGAGCGAAATTTCAAATATTTGTAAATGTTAATATTATTGAATTATGTTTATTTCTCAATTTCTCGGTTATTTCATCAACTTTGATTGTGCTTTCATTCGCAAACGAATAAATATGCATTGTCCTATCTTAACCGTCTCGAATATATTTTTTAAATTGTAAAAAAATACCTCTGGTTACCTCTTGCTAATTGGATACCTCAAAAACACAGAAGGAGGAAGAGAAATAAAAGTCACACTCGTGAAGATTAAAGGTACCATCTATAGTTCAGAATAGGCAAGATGCATTTCAAACTTTAATAAAAAATAATTAATTGCAGTTAAATTAAATGGAAACGTTTAATGAAGTATTTAAAAATTATTTTTAATCTAAAGGCCATTAACTATTATCAAAAAGCATTTCTTATAAAACAAGAACAAGTATTAGAAAAATATATTGTAGATTTCTAAGTAAGGTTCACCTTAAATAAATTTAAAAATGAAAAAAAAAAACTTTAAAAGCCTGATATTTAAAAAAAAAAAAATTAAAAAGGAATTGGCAAGCCGCAACTTACGTACTGGGAATTCACATGTGGCCCGAGTGTTTGACACCTCTGATCTACATCGATGATTCCAAACGAGCAGATTACGTTAGCTGTGGAGTTGTGATTGAAGATAATATGCACGGTTATCGGCTCGATACTTCTTGCAGCGTTTTCGTTGCCGGAGCTGT
Organism: Trichonephila inaurata madagascariensis; assembly: GCA_019973955.1. Taxonomy (NCBI): domain Eukaryota; kingdom Metazoa; phylum Arthropoda; class Arachnida; order Araneae; family Nephilidae; genus Trichonephila; species Trichonephila inaurata. The sequence continues at coordinate 115,249 of BMAV01000383.1, forward strand.
CGCCATTTACCATGCACTTCATTTAATCGACTCCAATATGTCTCATAAATACTATATAAATACCGACAGCATGAGTGAATAAGAAGCGCTTGAAGACAACGATTGGGGTCATCCAGTGGTATGTCATATAACTGACATCATGAGTCGAATGTATTGCAAGGGTTTCGATATAATATTTTGCTGGTTACCAAGTAACGTAGGGCCAACGGGCAATCATTCATGAATTTAAAGGTTTTAATTAAAATATTTCTCGAATCTTTTTCCATCTTTTTGTATCTTTGGGGCATTTCTGTGTTCAGCAGTTCGTGAAGAGACTGCCTCACATAGATAATTATAAATGTTTATTTATTGGCAAATTTTAATAATGCAGATGAGAACTTTTTACTCTGCATGCATACGTAGCAATAAGTGTAGGATTTTTATCGGTTGCGTAAATTACAAATACAGATAGTCTCATTTCCCGTTAGTCTATCAGTTAATGCATCAAAATGTTTTCGGTTGAAAAGTTTTTCGAAAATTCTGATTTTCTTGCTAATAGGCAATTTTTTGCTAGTGACTTTGGAGTTTTAACACTGTCTCCAGTTAGATTTTCCGTTTGAGGATGATGAACAGTCATTATTTTATAAAACTTGAAAATAGGACTTTTTACTATTTCATAATTTTAAAAAGACATGAAAAGAATGTGAATGGAAATATTCAGCACAAAAACGACCATTGTAAAAAGTCTTTAAGCGTATCTAATTCTCTTAAGCGTCGTATTAATTGTATGGATGAATCTAGTGCCAACGTGAATAACAGAAGACACCAACTAAAAACAATTAATTCATCTCCTCAACGGTGCATCTGGGAATCAAATACCTATTGGTAGAGATAGAAGGGTAGAAATGATACAAAAAGTCGAGATAAACTAAATATTTTTAAGGCATGTACAATTCCCATAGAGTCAAACTTCATTCAAAATTTAATTGGTTTCCATCAAAATTATAAAGAAGTAATTAGAATATTTGAAAATAAATTCAAAGACAGTAATGGTAACAAGTGTTTCATCTCAATTAAAGTTCCTTTGGTAGAAAAATTAGAGTTTAAAGAAGAGAAATGTGATTCCCATTTTCACTCAATCTGTAAAATATCTTTCTTAAACTAATAAAAAAAATAGCGAAAAGCATTTGTACAAATACCATCATCATTGGAAGAATTTGAGGGAAGAGGAAATGGTAAGACAATTGATAAAATTCTACATTTGGAACTAAAAGCCTGAGTTCATCACAATCTTTAGCCGCTTCTATGAATATTATTTTACCTAAAATTCTAGCAAAGAAAAAGCTGTAATAAACATAAAAAACAGTGACGAAAAATATTTTTCTTGTATATTTTAGCAGCACTTCTTCCTAGAACATTTATGCCGAAATAATATATAAGCACAATTTTATTTCTTTGAAAAAAACTGTAAAGGCATCTGTTTTTCCGCTCTCATATTCCAAATAGAAAAATTTGAAGAAAAAAATCTGTCCATCAATATTTTCTGTTTTGAATGGAAAGTATTACTACTAAAACATTATGTTAACAAGAAAAAAATAGACACACACATAAATCTGTTATTATTATCTCAAGGAAGAAATATACATTGCACTTAAATAACTAGCATGAGTCACGCATTTATTAAACATTTTAACAAATTATAAACACATAGTGTTTTATTGTAATTATTACTATAACGATTTCATAATGAAGAACTATTTTATCAGTCTCAAGAGGACTGATTAAATCATAATATATATAAAAAAATAAAAATGCTACCAGATAATGAGAAGATGCTGCAGATGAATTTACAAAAAACAACAACAATTTCTGATACTTTGAGCTGTGTAAAAAATATAGATTACTCCTCTACAAACGGGGAACATTTTAAATCGACTTTGTGCATTTGTGAAAAACCTCTTAATGCAGTGTTTATCAAACTGTGGGGCGTGCCCCTCTCGGGGAAGGGGCGCGGTAACCCTGCGATTGGGGTGCGAGCATATAGAAAATAAAAGGTTTAAAAAAATTTGTAATGAAGTAAAACAAAATGCTTTCTGAGAGAGTAAAAAAATACACATTTACACTGATATAATTTATTTTTATCATCTGGTGATCATCAAAAATAAAAGATTCCCCTTCAAACGCTCATTAGCTATCTTTAATCCTATAATCAAATAAAAAAAGACATTTTGTTTGCTTTACTGTAATCTCAAGATGAGAGGTTTCTTTATTACGTTTCTTTTAACCCTTAAAATACTACTTTTGATTAACATCAAAAATCTTCGTCGTGATCTTCAAACTTACTGGTATATTTCACTCCGTCTCTTTTTCTTTTAGGAAAGTTGTAAATAATATTTTTCTGTTGCTTTTTTTCCATCTGAATGAGTTTTATGATATATGGATAAGCATATTGAGCAATTTGAAGGATTATTTGGCCAATATGTATTTTTATGAGTATTCTGAAACATATAATGCATAACGAAAAACGTTTTACACAATTATATATTAGAACTGTTATCGATATTTTTAATTGAATACACTTTTAACATGGGAGTGTCGCATGAGGCGCTGAGTCAACCCAGGCTCACGAAATCGTTCATTCTGGGAAATCCCTTTATTCGTTAACAGTGACATTGAGAGTATCTTCTTATTAGACAGCCTTAATGGGAACAAAAATGAATTTGTCACAAATATGCCTCTTTTTTGAGAGTAGCAAACGTTTTTTTACAATCAAGTTACTAGTTTTGATCGAGTTCCCAGCGCGACCACTTATGTTAAAAAATATTTTCTACTAGCTGTTATACCCGTTCTTCGCACGGGTGAATTTAAAAATTAAACAATACAGACTGAAGGATAAAGAAGTTTTTAATGAGTTAATTTTACGTGAATTGTAAATTAAACAAAAAAAAAAAAGCTTTTTGCATAACTCAGTTGAACAAAAAAACCATGTTCGCTAAATTTTAAGTCTAGATATAATAGCTGATTATTATTATTATTATTATTTATGATGCTATTATTATATATAACTTTCTTGTGGGTCGATTTTTGAAAACACCTACCTGCTCAGCAAAGTAACACATTGTTACAAATTTTGTGTAATATCAAAAGCTACTTGAACAAATTTAATTTAGTTTCGACATATTCCTGTGATTGTAATATTGGAGGCGAGGAAAATGTAGAACATGTGCTCCTTCTGTGTTCCAAGTTTGCCAGAGAAAGAAAGATCCTAAGACTGGCTTTCAAGGGACTTAATATAAATAGGCCTCCGAATTTTCACCAACTTCTTTCTACCAGAAATGCTTTCAAAAATTTCTGTGAATTTGTTGTAAATATTTGTATTACTTCTTAACTTCAATATTTTTTTTTAATTTTTTGTTTCCCCTGAGTGTGTGTTTATTACTTACTTCTGTAAGCCCCGTGTGATACTTTGTGGTGCACGGAGATTTTATAATTGTTTTTAATAAGAAAAAAAAAAGCTTAAAATAGTGTAAATAATTTGTATTTGGATGGATAATACGTTAATATTACATTCTGATGAATTTATTTTATGTTAAATAGCTGTTACCCGCGTCTTCGTCCACGTGAAATTTTAACAAAAAAGTGTTTATTCACTTCACAGAGTTTACGAAATGTCATTCTTCTATTTTGTGAATCTCTATCTCTTTTTTGTTTTATTTTTTTTTCTTTGCTTTTCATTGAGCAAGGGGTGAAAGGGACACATGATCTTTGACACTGTCGATGGGGTGAGGACTAAAATCATTAGGATCAAAATAGGTCTAAGTAGCAGTAGGGTGAAACGCGAACACAAACGAATCCTCAAGGAAGGGGGTGAAAGGGACGCATGACCTTTGACAATACAGTTAAGGACTGTAAAACCATTAGGATCAAAGGACATGAACGGGAAATCAAACAAAAAAGTTTGATATAACTGCTAGAAATCATTGGGACAGAAGGCTCGCGAAATAAAATAATCCTTATTGAATAAAAATAATCCCTATTGAAATAAATAATCCATGTTTGAATCGGATATTGCTCACTATTTCATTGGTTTTAATTCTATTTTCTCGGAACCCTAATTTTTTTTCCTAAAATAAAAGTAGCCGAAGTTACTCCTTACGTAACATTAGCTATCTGCCAGTGAAAGTTCCGTCAAAATTAGTCGAGCCGTTTCAAAGATTAGCCGGAACAAACAGACAGAGAGAAAGACAGACAGACAGTCAAAAATTTTAAAAATTGATTTTTTCCTATAAGTACCGTATATACTTTTAAATGCATTTAGTAAAAAGCTGTTAATTTCAAATTACAAGCAGACACATCATTTTTATTTATATGTAGAGCTGAACATGCTACCTTTCCCCCCTGAACAGTTTTGTGGTTTTGATTGCTGTGTTGTACGACTTATTATTGTTTATAAATATAAATCAACAGAATATAAAAAAATGGCCATCTGTGATCTCTATTGAAGGAAGTTGAAACTGATCAAACAATTGAAGAACCTGCTGAAATACTGCATATTAATCAAGATAGCGAAAGTAAATATGAGAAAAGCGATAGACATGAAACGTTTGAGTTGAATAGAAATTTTAAAATGCTGCCTAAAGAACTCTACGAAGAAAACTATGAAGCCATAAAGGTAGCCACCTTGTGAAAAAGACTAAAGGAAGAACAAATAGATCATCAAACGACAGTAAAACTACAATAAGGTGAACAAAATATGACAGTTTTGCTGGAAAATAACGTTCTCGTATTGTTAGCGAAAAGTGTCTGTGATTTATGTCCTGTATTAAGGACACCCACATTTGCAACATTTTCTTTAGTTTTATTGGAATTTTTCTCAAGTTATCAAAGAAAAATTAAAAAGTTCTTTAAAGTAGGTAAGTATATTTTCTCTTAATTAAATTATTCACTGGAATTGTGATTTTTATCGTGTATAACAAAAATAATTATAAAATAAATTGTAGTTTAAAAACAAATTAAAAAACACGCTTTTATAGTTAATCGAACTAAAAAGTAAAAAAAAAAATGAAAATATATAGTACTAAAAAGTAACATATACAAAATTTAATACTTATCTTGTTAATTTGCACGGTTTATAATTAGGATCGTATAGTAGCTTTAGCGCCAAAAAGTGCATTCTTATTGCATTCAATACATTATTATTTTTTTTTGGGGGGGGGGCGATAAAAATTATGATTGAAAATGGGTCCCCAGTAGTGAAAGTTTGAGAACCACGGTCTTAATGAAAATTCCGCAAGTGAGCATGATCATTCAACTAGAGTTTACAGGGGAGTAGTGTGACGTGCCTCGGCACTCGCCTAATTCCTCTTAACTGGAATCAACCGGCGAGCAGGAGAAATGAACTGATATGAACGGACACTTGCTCTAACTTCTCTCTCTGACTCGCACGAGGAAAGAGACGTGCTTTCCCTTTATTCAATTTACATGTTCAATCTAAGTAATTAGTAATTCTTATAATATTCTATAATGCTGTAAATTAAAAAAATGTTTAACCTTTTTTATCATTCATTTTTACTATTTATATGGCCTGTAATAAACCTTAAATATATTCTCACTTCACGCCATAATTGGTTACCTGAACACGCATGAACGCAACCCGTTAACATTCAGTTCATTTTAAAGATAATAACGTTAACTTTTTAATTTTCTAATTTTAATCTCATCCTCGGATTATTCCCACTATCAATTTATGATCATTTCATGCCAGAGCTGTCGCTGGAAAAACAGTAAGTTTTTATACTTTTCTTTTTCATTTTTATGTGCTGTATGTTTTTTCAAAAATTTCTGTTGCACTCACGTTTAACATACGCTGAATAATTTTTTTTCAAAAACTATTTGCCCATTTCGCGAAGAGATAATTTTTTGTGTATCGCATGCATGTAAGATTTTTAATCCTGTATTCATATTTTATGTAAATATAATTTAATTTTCCTAACGTTTGTTTTTCAACGTAAAATATACTTATGTAAAAAGATTTTTATTTACCTTCCAACATGCCTAATGAATGTGATAGTAACCAGATATCCACGTGGCTATGGTTTGTGTGATTAGAGGCGCACAGTTCGAGTTAGGCAAAATTTTAAATGATACCACTAAATTTAATTTTGTTCAGTCTGCTGTTGAGTCAGACATTTTAAATTCTGTTAGCGACTTGGTTCTAAAAACACCTGAAAACGGAAAGTATGAAGCTTTAAAAAAGCGTTTAATCGAAGTACATTCAGAAAGTGAGGATTCTAAAATTCGAACTCTCCTCCAGGGTTTAGAATTAGGGGACCAACGGTCATCACAGCTCCTTACGCGCATGTGTTCCCTCGCAGGCGATAATGTTGGCGAGCCACTCTTGAATTCGCTGTGGCTTGGAGGTTTGCCTAACGGAATGCAAACAATTATTGCTGCTCTCAACGAAAACTTAGATCAGCTACCCACTGTTGCTGATAAAATCAATGACCTGACTTTTTCCCAAGGAATTAATTCAGTTGCAGCAGCATCTGACAAAAAAACTGCACAATTAGAACAACAAGTTGCTCAACTTACGCAGCAAGTAAGCGAACTAACTAGTTTCGAGAAGCGTTCCCGTAGCCCAGCCCGCAACTCAAACAATTTCTAGACCATAGAAACTAAAGGCCCCCCAGTATTTTCAAAACCTCGTCGCCTCGCACCCACAATTTTAAAAGCTGTTAAGAAAGAGTTCGAATACCTTATGCCGCATGGTATAATTCGTCCGTCAAAGAGTCCCTGGGCAAGCCCACACTGCATGTTGTTAAAAAATCTAATGGAGAGTATGGACCCTGTGGTGATTACCGCAGACTTAATTCAGTTACCGTGCCCGATCGCTATCCAGTCCCTCACATCCAAGACTGCACCCAAAATCTGCATGGAAAAACTATATTCACTACTTTGGATTTGGCCCGAGCGTATCATCAAATAGCAATAAATCCACCCGATATTCCTAAAACAGCCGTAACTACCCCGTTTGGTCTATTCGAGTATACTGCTATGCCCTTTGGACTTCGAAATTCCGGTCAAACATTTCAGAGACACATGCATCAAATCTTAGCTAATCTAGAATTTTGTATTCCATATTTTGATGACTTACTCATAGCATCTTCCTCCGAGGACGAACACCTTGACCACTTACATCAAATCTTTTCTTGTTTAAGAGATTACGGTCTCAAGTTATAAACCCTGATAAATGTGTTTTAGGCAAAACATCTGTAAAATTTCTGAATTGTCTTATAACACCCGATGGTATTAAACCACTTCCCGATAAAGTCGAAGCCATTGCAAATTTTCCTAAGCCAGATACTATTTCACAACTAAGGCGTTTTTTGGCCATGTAAAATTTTTATAGACGTTTTTTACTCCATACAGTCGAAGCACAAGCACCTCTTAACAAGTTGCTTACTAATTGTAAGAGAAAACGATAAACGTCCCGTTCCTTGGAACGAGGAAGCAGAGACCACATTTATGCAATGCAAATCCTCATTGGCTAACGTGGCAACCCTAAATTATCCTACTCCCGATCAACAGCTCTGTTTACTGGTTGACGCGTCCAACTCCGCAGTTGGAGGTGCATTAAATTGCTTAACGGAAAATAGTCCTCAACCTATCGCGTTTTTCTCACGTAAACTGAGTGCAAGAGAAACAAAATACAGCACGTATGACAGGGAACTTCTTGCTATATACTTAGCAATAAAACATTTTAGGCACCAGCTGGAAGGACATAATTTTATAATATTCACAGATCATAGCCCTTTAACTTTTGCATTTAATAAAATCTTGGACTCGTGTTCTCCCCGTCAACTCAGGTATCTTGATTTCATATCGCAGTTCAGCACAGATATCAGGCATGTTTCAGGATCTGATAAATCCGTGGCAGATGTCCTCTCAAGAATTAATGCCCTTAATCTTTCAACCACTGATCTCCAACACTTAGCCGATAGTCAAACCAAAGATGAGGAACTTAAAGCCTTATAATTTCTTCCAATGACTTATCCATTAAATTAAAACCTTTAAAAATGGGAAATGCTCTTGAAATCTTCTGTGATGTCAGTAGAGAAAAAGTACGGCTTTATGTGCCAGAGGAATTTCGCTTTGAAGTATTTCGCTCTCTCCATAATCTCTCCCATCCAGGTATTCGTGCCACAGAGCGCCTCATCCAAGACCGCTTCGTCTGGCCGCCCATGTTGAAGGACATTGCTAAATGGACACGATGTTGCATTTCATGCCAACGATGCAAAGTCCAGGGCATACCGTGAGCCCCATACAACCTTTTGTTCCAACCTTTGAGAGATTTCAGCACGTCCATATCGATCTAGTTGGACCATTCCCACCATCTGATGGCTTCACCTTCCTGTTGACATGCATTGATCGCTACACCCGATGGCCGCAGGTCATTCCCGTCAGTGATATCTCCGCTGAAGCCGTGGCAAAAAGCTTCATCGCTAACTGAATACCGTGCTTTGGAGTACCTGCCATCATAACCACAGACCAAGGAGGCCATTTCCAGTCTCGTCTTCTCTACAGCCTGAAACAAATGTTGGGAATACAATGAATTCGAACCACTCCATACCACCCTTCTTCGAATGTTATGGTTGAACGTCTTCATCGTACCCTTAAGCAAGCTATTCGGTGTCACGATATAAAATAGACAAAGTCGCTACCAGTGGTCCTGCTGGGTCTGCGAGCATGCATCAAGGAGGACCTCAATGCATCCTGCGCTGAAATGGTATTTGGAAAAACCATTGTGCTTCCAGGAGAATTCTTTGAACCTTCAAGTCAGACCCCAACTGATCCCTCCGAGTTTCTCTTAGGGCTGAGTGAAACATTCCGGACTCTTAAGCCAACTCCTGCTTCCTGTCATTCATCTACCTCATGTTTCGTGCACACAGCCCTCAAAACCTGCTCTCATGTCTTTGTTAGGGTCGAAGGAATGAAACCATCGTTGACAGCACCCTATCAAGGACCATTTGAAGTTTTGAGTAGGACCGACAAGCAGTTTACAATAAAAAAAATGTCAGGAGCTCCACGATCAGCATTGATCTTAAGCCAGCTTTTCTGTTGAATGACACAGACTCAACAAAGGAGCCCTTCCCAGTACAGAAAAGTAACCATCCGGTTGTACTTCCTCCTAAACTTGTTCAAAATGTGCCCATACCAGCGACGACTCGCTCTGGTAGAAAGGTCAGATTCAACCCGAAGTACTTGGGAATTTTCATAGACTGTGAATCAAAGGACTTTTCATCATATGAAAAACTCCTTGAGACTTTCGTATCTTCAGTACTTGGGAGGGGGAGTACTGTGGCGTGCTTCGGCACCCACCTAATTCCTCTTAAGTGGAACCAACCTGCGAGCAGGAGAAGTGAACTGATATGAACGGACACTTGCTCTAACTTCTCTCTCTGACTCGCACGCGGAAAGACGTGCTTTCCCTTTATTCACACACACAATTTCCATGTTCAATCTAAGTAATTTAGTAATTCTTATAATATTCTATAATGCTGTAAATTAAAAAATGTTTACCCCTTTTTTATCATTCATTTTTAATATTTATATGGCGTGTAATAAACCTTAAATATATTCTCACTTCACGCCATAAGTAGCACATAGCTGTAACTTAAATTTTAGGGTTGCAACCTATATTCCTGTCATAATTCATAATTTACGGAATGATGATGGGAATTTGTTAAACCATGGACTTATAGACTTTAAGGAAATGACAATTCAGTGTATGGGACTGAAAAAAATGAAAAATATATTTCTTTTACTTTTGGATTATTACTTTTTATTGATTCTTTTAAATTCATAAATGCTTCATTGAGCTTGCCCAAAATTTAAACCTGATCAATTTTATCTATGTAATATATACTTTGAAATTAATTCCTAACTTCTAAACAAAAACGGCTTTTACTTGTATGAACATTTCGATTGATTCTCTAAAATTTAGAAAACAATGTTTTCCTCTAGATTAACTTTTTCAATATTCTAAAAATTATATCTGAAGAAGAATATAAATATACCAAAAGGTGTAAAATCTATTTCAAATGCATACATCAGGATATTATCGGGACTCATATGACTTTGGAAATTATGATGACCGTACATAGGATATTTATTTCAGATGTATTTGAAAACTTAAGAAACCTGTGAGAACAGTTACAAAATAGAACCCTACCACACGTATACATCGAGGGAAGGCATAAGATTTCTTGAGGCCCTGCGCCCCTACACAAATGTTGGCCCCACCTATGACCCTCAAAAGTAGACAGTACATAGTTTTTGTCACTTTCCTAAATACTCGTACAAACAATAACCCAAAACAAATAAAAATGCATGATTTGCAATCACACAAACTGGCTCGACTGACTGCCGCTTTTTGACTGACTGAGTAATGATGGTATTTGGTGGTAGGCGTAAGTCTCAACACAACGGGAAGAAGGTTATCACATATATTTGACATTTCGCCGAGATTCCCAGTTCTTCGGAGAATGTAATGGAAAAAACCTTTGACAGTTGAAATTATTTGAATCATGACCTTATAAAGGCGGAGTCGAGAACCTCTGTGTGGCCAGGGGCCTGGAGCCGGGCTCAGTTGGCCCATGTCTTAAGACATCCCTGACCTCCCGCTTTTTATACAACAAATTAGCTGTGTACTTCTGTAAAAAAATGTAAACTAACATTTTGATCAATAAAGACTGAATGCGAAAGTGGTTGCTTCACGTGGGATCGGTTTGTAGCCCTAAACCAGGGGTGGCCAACCCAAATGATTTCACGGGCCACTTCGAAAAGACATTATAAACTTGCGGGCCGCATATAAAAATATCTATCTTAATATTAGATTTGGATCCATTACAAATATTTAATGGAGTTAAAATTTAAAACAAAATGAATTATTAAATTTTTTTCACTGCTATAGATAACTTAATAATAATAATGCGAGGATCAAATATTCCTAGCTCTAGTAATAAGCAGCTCGGCTAGCTTTTTTTTTGTAAAATATTCAACATTAATAAAAAAAATTTAGCCCCTTATATTTTACTAACTTTCTAGAAACTCTAGACTCCAGTTTACTGTAGGTGACGGTATTAATTTTTCAATGTCAATATCAAAGTATAGAAAACAGTACATTTTAATGCATAAATCTAGTTTATCTGTGTACACTTAATTTATTATTTGGTTTTGTATATTTTATTTAGTATACTTCGTATATATTTATTTAAAAAATGAGTTTTTTTATTTAATGAATTTATCCATTTTTTAATAGAATTATTACAGTAAATGTATAGTTACAGAGCTTATATATATATATACACACACAACTATTCTAATTTATATCATTATTAAAGCATTTCAGTAATAGAACAAATTTTTTCTTAGGCTTAAGAATTTCAATTTTAAATTTTCTAGTTTTCAATTTTAATTATTTTAGATCTAACCTTTTCTTTAAAGTACCTTGCTTGATTTCTATTTTAAGAGACGATATTTTTCCTTTTACTTTCTAGGAAAATATGAAACAAAACAAAAATGTTTTTTTTTTTAAATCTTTATAAAAATAAAACGTTTCTTCACATTAACTTAAAAGTCTTGACACAAGAAATTAAAGGATTATTTGCTTTTATTTTTGGAGTTATTTAGAGTTTAATTCATTGTGTGTTTTACTAATGCCGATCCATTTCTTTTTGGAGCGATCTTCGAAAAACCTGGCAATAAATTATTTTTAAACTTTTAGCAAGATCGAACTCATGGTAAATTAAGAATATAGATATTATTTATCCTTCAAGGACCTTTCCTTCAGACACACTACACTTTCCTTACAATTACTATTTAAAGATTCAATTTAAAAAAAAGTGAAAACTATTTTATGCTTAAATCAAACTTTTTATTAAAAAATTTCAGTATTATATTTATTTAATGAAAGTATGCATATTTATTTTTAAAATTCAACATTTTTATTTTCCATTAATTCCTTTCATCCTACCATATTTCATTCCTATTATGCTGGAAAATATTTAACTTTCATTTCTGTTGCTTTTTTACAGAACTTCTATTATCTTATTGTCTTTTTTTTGTAAAATTGTTTATCAATTTTGTTTTCAGATTTTTTTCAGTGTATTAAAAATTTGACTTATTTTTATGTCATTTCGACCGTGTACGAATCATAAACCTGAACTTTGATCTTATTATATTAATTTATAAATTTGTAAATCTGTTGAAAATTACTGTACTATAAATTAAATGATACAAATTATTAAATGATATTACAAAACAGATTCTGACAAATATGATAAGCTATTTTAGTGAAAGCCAAAATTTTTTAAAATAATTTTAATAACTATTGAGGTGAAGAAATTGAGAAAAAAAACACATAAAGAGTCTATCTCTGCGACAAAAGAGTTATTATCTGCAGAACTTTATTACAGCACTGAAATTTCTAAGTTCCTATTCTTGAAAATTTTGCCGTTATGTAAGATCTGAGTTGTTCTCCGTCATTATTGATGCAATCTGATGTCATTTTGATGAACCACTTGTAAGATGTTTTTAAGTTATTTGCAGTATCTGTAAGAGGAGTGTCAAGTTTTGAGTATTCATCAGTTTTAGAGAAAAATTATTTGCTATCATGCAACATCACATAGCACTTGATATATGCAGGAAAATTTAACATTTGATCACAGAGCTGGCGAAAGGATTCTTCTCCAGTTAGTCATTTTCAATGGCATAGTTGTAGTTCTTGAATGCCATCATTGGCAATCACAGGCTTCAGCCTTAGAAGGCTGAACTATACATTTAAGTATGCCAGCATTTCTGTGCTAGTATGATTTTCCTTTTTAGGAGTTTACTTTTTACAGTGTTCCAGAAAAAGAATATATCCGAAGAAGTAAGAAATATCGCAGTAATATATCACTTGCAACATATTGATGATCCAAAGAAGTATGACAGAAAATTTGCGACATATAGCCATCTGTCGATAGCTATGTCTTAGGGTTCACGCGTAAGTTAGAGGTGTGGGATTATCGGAAGGATGAGACATTCTATAATTCTTAATATGACTTTTATTAAGAATTTAACTTAAATTACTTAGATATCGAACAAACTTATATTAAGTGAGAATAAACCAAAGTACGCCGTTCTAACTAACTCAGATCGCGCAATTAGATCACTTATCAATATAACTAATTAGATCCACCTAATCTCGATTCAATAATATACTAGCGTTCAGAATATATTCTCCCTATCTTGGTTGAATACTCAATTATACAGTTACTTTCAGGTAGACTGATGGGCTCGTGTGCAATAGTATGCACCTTGTATAGATTAGCGGGGTGAGCGTCTTGATTCTAAACCGTCGATCCACACTTTTTCATCTCCGAACTCAGCTTTCTCTAAATTGCCATTTTTGCTCACTAAACTTTCTATCCTTTTAAAGGTTATCTTATTTGCATCTTTGCTTCGTTTTACTTCTTGGATTTGGGTTGGAAAAGTTTTGCCATTAATCGGGGCCGTCAAAGAACGTAGGGGTTATGTTAGAAGAAGAACGCGAGAGATGTTACAAATTCACCAAATAATGATTACGTCGTCAATATTTTAGTCATCAAAAACTTATATTCTCGAGTTTTATTTTAGCAGTGTTCCAGAAGAAACATACTTTCAACGGAATAAAAAATTAAGACGCCTTGCAGTAATACATCACTTGCACCATATGGATGATCCAAAGAAGCAGGCTGAAAATGCACTAAACAACAATCCCGTCATTGTCAAAAACTTATTTATGAAAAGCATATGTTAAAAAAAAAAAAAAGCGCAGTAATTAAATAATAACCACTTTGTTCACTCAGTCACTAACTAAACAATTTTTCGAGACAACTATATAATTAAAACAAGTTGTAACGGGTCTATTCGCGCACTTCCTACAAATCCTCTTAGGAAATAATTGTTTCTTTAAATATTATTCTAGTGAAAACATTCCCCAGAAGAAGACGCAAATTATGCAAATCAAGGATTATATTTTAAGATTAACTTTCAGGTTCGATTGGAGAAGGAGGTTAGAAGCTAAAGGATAGTAGTTAGGGATTAACGTAAAGCTAGTCGAGAATTATACGTAGATTACTTGATTAATGTTTGAGATTAAAGATTTGGTCAACTTAACATTTAAATTGGATTAGTGTCGGCTGGAATTAGAATAATTTAGAACGTATTTTCAAATGTTTAAAAGGTGTATTATTAGGACGTGCTAACAGTAAGTGTTTTGATTTATAATTAAAATATTAATTATATCGTCTTCCTCGCTTTTGCTCCCATATTCATCTAAGCTGCATTTATTAACTTGGGTTGTTGAAATTTGTTAGATTGTTAAGATTTATTAATAAATTGTGTTTTAACTATGGCTAATATTCCTTCTAACTCTCGCACACTAATGGATGAAAAAGCCCATCCATTATCAAAAACATCCATTATCCATCAAAAACAAATTTTAAATTCAATTACTACTTCGTCAGAAAATCGAACTGGCACCATCTGTTGCAGATGGTTGTAACTTCTACAGAAGTAAAGCAGAATAAATTTAAAAATTAAAAATGAAATTTAATTAATGAATTAATATTTGTAAAAACTATATTAACATCAAGTGTCAGCTATTATAAGTTTGAAAAAATGCATTTCAACTTGAATCGGTGAATAGAAAGTATTTTATTTGCGATTGAAAATAAGAATAAGATAGGGAGAGAGTGAATTATACTAGTAGGAATTGATTAACTCTGGTTTTAGTATTTTGTACAAGTTGTAACAGAAAAATGCATTGTTGCAAATAACAAAATAATCAGATGGGATACAATGACGCTGTAGCAATAAAACACGTAAAGAAACAAAACGAGTAAAATGTGTTTTCCTTAATTAGCAGCTTCCTTTTTATTTACTGTTACTAGTTATTATTTTTATTATTACATTTCACACTGTAATTAATATTTTGAATTTCAAAAGACTAATAAAATTAATTAATTGCTTACATATCGGTGTTTTGTTGAATATTATAAGTGTTGGTGGCATCATATGCAAACTACTCAAGATCCTTTTTTTTGTTCACATTATTCTTTTGGAAAAAAAAAGGAATTAAAAATGTTAAAAAAGCAATTTTCCTATTTATTCTGCGAAGAAAAAAGCTTTTACTTAAATTAAATTAAGTAAAATAAAATCTCCTATTTCAGGAGAGAAAAAATTACGATTTGTTCCATTGCGTCACCAAGTAAAAACTAAAATAATGATTTTTTAAATTTACTAAATTTCGATTTTGGCTTGTGAATAATTATTCAGTATCAGTATTTTGATTCCTATATTCTAAAAAAAATTCATTTATTCTTCAGTATATTTTAAAGGAATGTTTGTAAAAAAAATTAAAAAAAACTTTGTGAAACTTTTCGGAAGTTACAGGATTAATTTTATCTTTATAGCTAGGTGCAATATTTTAAAAGCCTTTTTAAATAATTTTGCTTAATTAATATAATTAATCCCCGATTCAGCAAATTTTAACTGAACTGGTCAAGATTTTTGCATGATTTGTGACTGTGATGAATAGCATGGTTATGAAAGAACGCATTAAAAAGTAAAAAAACTGTGAAATTATGTAATTTAGGGTCACAGGAGTACCTAATGACGAGACGGAGGTTGTAAATTTTTCACATTTTCAAAAATATGTTGATATGGAATTTTCTTTATTTCTCCCCCTTTCACCCCGTACCCGCTTAACGTTGAATTTTGTGAGATACCCTGTATATATATCTATATATAAAGAAGGAAAGCTATTCACACATTCACTCCTTCATCGAGAATTATTTGACTTGAAACTTGCTAAGAACGGATCTGCTGAAAATGGATTGAGCAAAAACCGACTCCCAAAGGGAGTTTGACAAAAATTCCGTTTTAAAACTATAAGACCTACGGAGACTTGAATCATGTATATTTAGATGAGTGTCGATCGACGAATAATTGGTTTTGAGCAAAACAATTCACAAGGGTAAAGGAGAAGTTGTGGGGGGCGTCTCATAGATTAAAAAAAACATGTACCCGTATTTGTGCTAAGAAGGGTCTCCTTATTCTTTGTTCTTAATTTTTGTTAATGACATTTTTTGTCTTGTAACCAAAATTAAAAAAAGTATTGTTTCACTATAGGAGACTTCATGGAACTCGATTTCAAATCTAGCTAAATGTGGTTAATTCGAGAATGTGTTTAATCTTAACAACCCAAACTCTACAATTAGCGTCCATCCGCGTTAATATCGTTTCACACACTTATTCTACCTTGCCCTTTTCTCAACACATTTTATTTCAGTGAATATAGGCAAATGTTTTGCAAATGAATTGTATCCTGCTCACTGAAGGATAATTTACTAGAGGTATGAAGTTTGCATTGTTCAGTTTTTGTATTGCTGAGCAGAAAAAATTCAGGTTGTATGTATAAAATAATCAATTTAAAAAAAAAAAAAAGATTAATTCTTCTCATCTTATGTGATATAATAGTAATAAAAATACTCAACATTGCGTTTTATGAATCTATTTTAATTTACATTTTACATACAATAATACCCAGAGCTTATGGGATAGCTGCAAGGATGTCTGAAGACTTTTTGAGAACCTGGTCTTTTTAAGAATAGGACCTACCTGTGAGTTTTAAAGTAGAAAGCTTTAAACGATTACTCGTTGAAACGTTAATTTGAAACAAATAAATATATATGGCTTACAATCTCCCAAACTTCGGCACAAACCAGCTCGACTGAACAGTATTTCGACAAAATGATTGAACTGATCATTTATGGTATTTCGCCTAGGCCTAGGCATGGACAACGGTCTCATGCCACTGTTGACACACACAGAGAGAGAGAGAGAGAGAGTTGAATTGTTGTTTAAAATTACTTGTGTTTCTAAGAAAATATATCCCGGAAAAATATTCGAATATTAAAATAATTCAGAGACCATGGTCTTATTATGGATGAGTCCGAACGAAATGAAACCCCCACTGAGGGTGAGGTCCTGGGCAACAAGCATAAATATTCGCGTGTTCATTGGAAAAGAAGCTCGTGGGGGAGAGTGAGTGAAAATTAGCGTTGCAAAATCAGTTACTCGAGGGCTTTTGGCTACGGACCTCGTAGTTTTAAACCATAGCCAAGTGAAGAGGATAATTCCTGAGCTGGCACCCACCTGTCCTTACTACTTAAACGGGAAGATGTTTGAGCTCTCGACAAATTCAGCGCGTGCATCTCCTCCCCTTGCACGGCGGGTCTTCAGAGGAACGAGGCTCGAACTTATGACATACCGCCCACGAGTCCATTACCTTGACCACTAGGCTATCGCGACCACGCGTAGGAGCGAATGCGAAGAATAAATCATCGTTTTTCTGAAGCGAATAATCTTTATTTACCCCCAACTTATGAGAGAGAGAGATTTTAGCTTATTATAAGTACTTATAGGGAATCTCACACTATTTACCAACCCATGACTTTTCTTGTACTAATGATTATACGAACAACATGAATGTACGAAAAGATTCAGAGATATAGGCAATATATTTCAAGTTTACTTAGAATATCCTCATGAATTGAATGATTTGCGTAACTATTACCCTTTAGTTCCTGAAAAAAAATGAAGAATGAAGTAATGTTTGTAAATGTTTTCCTTACACTACAAAAATTGTTAAAAATTAAATATTTTAAAGCCAAACTGTGCAAAAAATTAGTTTCAAACGAACGAAATAAAACAAAATATGTTCTTCGTTATATAGGATTTTGAAGTTATATGCACAATATTAGAGGGGGGGGGGGGCACACACATAGATTCTAAAATATAAACAAAGTTCTTGGTTCCAAAATTACATCAATTTCAATACTGGACATCGAAAACGAGCAAAAAACTATTTAAAAAAATGCATCTTTAAACTTTTAATTAGCACTGTTTTTTTGGCAAAACTATCTAAAATTCAGTCAATTATAATTGGTTTAGTAATTAGTGGAGAAAATGCAAGGCAATTCCTACCATTTCCAGAATTTTATGCGAATAATATAACTAGCGATGATCTTTTATCTCTACAAAGTGAAATTACCTCTCTCTTATTGTGAATAGACCAAAAAATGTAGTATTTTTGAACTTGAATTCCTCTAAAATTTTAGTGTATAACTTTCATTACTCATGTGAGAAAAATGTTTATGCAAAATGGGTTTGTTTGTGATTTCTCAATGCTACGTATTTCATCGGATTCAATTTTTCTCTGCAACTTAATAATTCCTTTAAAAAATGTGACGAATGGGTATATTAAAAAATATCTAAAAATGCCTCAAATTAAAAAAAAATCAGTAAACACATCCGTACAAAATGTAGTACATACATGATTGTTCTTGCAAACCCCGCACTCTCTTGCTCCAAAATGATCACATAATAAAAAGTTGTAGCAGTTCTGTGTTTCACCGTATAGTGACATTTTTCATCTTACTCGCATCCTTAAGCACTCTCTTCCCTTAATCACTAAAATAACTTCGTGCTCAAGCTGGGTCTTCTCAGCTCTCGGGTATACGCTAAGAGTTTGTTTCTCTCTCTGGTTTATTTTTGTTTGTTTCTGGTTACAATTGTCTATTTAACATTTTTGATGGCTGCGAAATTTTTCAATTTATAGCTCAGTTTTTATATGCAACTATATAATTATCTTCAGATTTCTTGATAAAGGATCCCTATCTGCGAGATCATTTTATTATTTTTGTTATTGTGACATTTGCGAATAAAATGGAACAGTGTCTTCGTTAATCTTCGAGGAAAAACGTCCTCATATTTGAGTGTTGTGGAAGTTTCGAGAGAGGAGTTTTGTGTCGTCCTCGACTAAAACTACTCCTTTGACTGTAGTTCAATATTTCAGTGTACGTCGCAAGAGTGCGATGTAAATTAGAATTAAATAATCAAGAAACAACATCTTTGTTTCAATAATCAAAAATTAGATCATTTTTTATCGTTCACAAAACATTATTCTTCATTCTGACAAAAATAAATTCTTTTTGCGTTCAACTCCTCAATGGCGCAACAGCCCATGAAGGCCAAGGCTTACTTTGCCCGTCTCAGTTTTCAGACCCTGTGGCACATCTGGTCAATCTGACATGAAACTCTCAGTGATTAGTTCCCTAGCACAAGCTTGGCGCTCATTTTTCGACCCTCTGAAGTTATAAAAGGCTGAGTAAATCCTTCCCAACCTGAGATTTGAACCCCGGACATACGCCGTGGAAGCGCGATATGATACCACTCTACCGCTGGGCTTCATTGTTGTGTGTTTTGTCAGAGTAATTAATAGACATTTGATCATCAAAGTGTGCTCGTTATAATCATGATCCTAAATAGTTAGTATAGACCCCTTTTATGTTGTTTTTTAAATACATTTTAATTTTTTTTTACATCAATGTTTCTTTTAAACAACTATATGCATATATGATTCAAGAAATTGAACTTGATCCGATAATTCTTTTGATTCATTAAATGCATTTAGTTCAGGCGATTTGACATGGTAAAAAATAATGTTATTGAAAAAACTACAAAGGAAATAAAGTTTTTTTCAAACAGTTTTTTCTGTTAATATTATTATTGACAATGAAACAAATAGTTAAGCTGTTTTTAGAAGGAAAAAAATGCAGTTTTATTTTACTGACTGAAATCAATTTCTCCATATATTTAAATGTAAATTTAACATTTTTCATTTTTTTTCAAAAAATATTTTTACAAAAGTGCCTCACTATGTATTTTTTAAAATTTTGAATGGGATTCCTTTCTTCCAGTCTTTTTACTGAAAGGCTCATCTTGAAAGAATAGGTGGAATGGTTTTCTCCTTTTCTTTACAGAAAATTGAGGGAAACCTATTTTAGTTCGTTTTTAGAACTGGATATTCACAGTTAATGGGATGTTTTTCATTATTATTCTCTAATACGCAAATTAGCAATTTAAAACTGACCCTTTTTTCTTAAAAAAAATCATAAATTCCACTCTGGAAGCCAACTGCAATCTACTATTATTATAATAAAACTGCATAATACTCACTATTATTTTATTTTTAAATAAATACAATTTTTGCTGTTCTGTATGAATCGCGTTTAACGGGTTCTCTTCGGTTTCTTCCGATAATTTTGAAGAATATTCTTTATAGGCGTTGTTTTATTGGAGAACTTCTTTCTGTAAAGGAACCGTGATTCATAAAAAACAGAGCTACTATTTAAATTCATAAAAGTTTTCAATGAGTTCATGGATGAAGATAGCAGTTAAAAAGGTTGATGCTAGTTTAAATCATTGACATAAAATGTATACTTGAATTGTTCTTGTATCTCGAAACAAAATTAGGAGACTTATGGTTCTAGTAGAAGAAAGTGAGTCGAGTATCTGTATCAATAGATAAGAATTATTCGAAAAAATTATAGGAATATATTAAGACTGACGTTCCCAGTTGGCTTTCTAAAAACTGGTATTACTTGACAGAGATAAGAATGAAAAAACCAGGTTGTGTGATTTTTAGAGATTCCTAGGTAAATCTTCTTGGCAATGTAAGTAGACGTTCGCTACCAGTTCTATAGACACTTTAAAGAAAGCTAGATAAACTGATAAACCAAATTAGCATATCTTTTTATAATGGTTTGGTTAATTTAAACGTTGCTGTATTGCGCTATTTAACGCATTAAATATTGCATTCTTCTGATGATTTGTGCCTAAAAATCTTTCTCGTGGGATTCATCTGGTAAGATAATCATCGATTTATATAAATAAACTAGCTGGTATACCCGTTCATCTCACGGGTGAATTGAAAAATTAAACAATACAGACTGAAGGGCAAAGGAGTTTCTAATGAGTTAATTTTACGGGAATTGTAAATTAAACAAAAAAAAGCTTTTTGCATATCTCAGCTGAATAAAAACCATGTTTGCTAAATTTTAAGTCTGTAGATATAACAGGTGATAAAAAAGACTTTTTAAAAATTTATAATTCCCCGTAGTTCTCTTGTGGGTCAATTTTTGAAAACACCTTTCTTCTGCTCCGCAAAAATAACACATTGTTACACATTTTGTGTAATAAACGCTTAAAATAGAGTAAATAATTTTTATCTAGATGTGTGTATAATACGTTAATATTAAATCTCTCTAATACAATATTGAATTTATTGAAAAATATCTCTTTATACAATATTCAATTTATTGAACAATCTCTCTATATACAATATTCAATTTAATGAACAATTTCTCTATAAAAATAATAATTATAAATAATCCCTATTTGAATAGGATGTTGTTCATTACTTTATTGGTTTTAATTTTGTTTTCACGGAACCCTATTTTTTTTCTAAAATAAAAGTAGCCTAAGTTACTCCTAGTAACATCAGGTATGTGTCAGTGAAAGTTCCGTCAAATTCGATTTAGCTGTTTCAGAAATTAGCCGGAACAAACAGATAGACAGACAAAAATTTAAAAACTTGATTTTTTTTATATAAGTACCGTATATACTTTTAAATGCATTTAGTAAAAAGCTGTTAATTTCAAATTACAAACACACTTCAATTCTATTTATTTGTATAGATTAGAAAGATTTGATTTTCTTTTAGGTATAGCAGAAGGGTGTAAATGCACTTTTTCACCTAAAACGTAATTCAAAATATTTATTTTTAGAAACAACTACCTACGTACTTAACTAAATAAAATAACCTATAAGAATTTATCCACATTTCAAAGTAAATAAAAAACATAACTATTTTCATGAAAGAAAACCTAACTACGTTTAACATTGATTTCTAATTATTACTTAAAGGTCTCATCGCTAGAAAACAGTGAAAATGTAACGAAACAATTTGAATTAAGAACGGAACGGTAGAAAAATAAAAATACTTTGTGACTCGAGAAAGTTTTATTCTTTGATTTCAATATAAATATTACGCAATATAAATATTATTCAATTAAATATTGTTATATTGTATATATTATGCAGGATAAATGAAGTTATTTACAGTTTTGAATAAACTTACTTAATTTAAGGGTGTAAGTGCACTTTTTCACCTAAAACGTAATTAAAAATATTTATTTTAGAAACAACTACCTACGTAATTGACTAAATAAAACAACCTATTGGCTCTGCGATCGCCACCCCCACCGCACACTCACACTTGTACAATCACTCTTCAAGACAAACATTTATTGTGACTGCTTTGTGCAGTGTTTGGCAATGAAATAAACAATAGAGGTATGGAATTGACTTACCTCTATTTAAATGCGGAGCCTTGTGAGAAGTCAAATGACGTAAAACCCAAAAACCTCCTGATTTAAGTTTAAATGCTGTCTATGTTATAGAAAAATTGATGTTGCTCAGTGTTCTTAGAGAATGAAATCATTGGAATGATGATAAACGTTGAATGCAACAGTTCAAAACAGGTCTTAGTAACAGTAGGGTAAAACGAATCTGCAAGCGGGGGGGGGGGCCCCGCGTGACCTTTGACACTGTCGATGGGGTGAGGACTTAAAATCATTAAAATCAGACATGAATGGGAAATATCGCGAGTGTTAGTAACCTAATCAAACAAAAAAGTTTGATATATGTAACTGCTAGAAACGTTGAGACAGAACGCTCACAAAATAAAACAATCCCTATTGAATAAAAATAATCCCTATTGAATAAAAATAATCCCTATTGAAATAAATAATCATTATTAGAAACTGTTATTGTTCGCCTACTCATTGGTTTTAATTTTATTTTCGTGGAACCTAATTTTTTTTCTATAATAAAAGAAGCCTAATTTATTTCGTATAACGTTAGCTATCTGTCAGTGAAAGTTTTGTCAAAATTGGTTCAGCCGTTTCAGAGATTAGCCAGAACAAACAGAGAGACAGAAAGACAGATAGACAGACAGACAAAAATTTTAAAAATTGATTTTTTCCTATAAGTACCGTATATACTTTTAAATGAATTTAATAAAAAGCTGTTAATTTCAAATTACCAACAGACACTTCATTTTTATTTATATGTATAGATTATTATTTTAAAAAAAAAAAATAGAACAAAGGGGTTTTCTACTTACAACTCTTTGCTTAGATCTTTCGTACGTTTTTCGGAACATAAAGGAATACGAATGTTGTTGAGACTCTTTCTGAATATTGTATCATTCAGTCGTTTCTTCACTTAAAGTATTCATATTGTGTGGTTTTCTCAGGATAAAAATACCAGCATACTAGACTAACTCCATTTATTTATATTCAATATCACCGTCTATCTACACATAACTTTCTCATTCAAATAGATAAATAAAAATTAAAAAAAAAAAAGATAATGAGCAAACACAGAGGCATTCAATTTTAAACAAAGTAAAAACATAGAAAATTAAACAAACTTTAGAAAATGTGAAAGATCATTTAAAGGGTTAATCAATAATTTCAGAGCTTTCAGTTCCTAAATGAAGAGAAATGATGAAATATTTCTCAGCAACAAACGTTATCGATATTTAAACATGAGAACATACTAATTAAAACACAAAGGAGATTATGCCCAATTAAAATCGTATGCGACACATTGAAAGCGGATTATCCTAGCCATCAAATTCACAGTGGGGAAAATTTTCTGTAATGGACGAGAAGTACCATCTCTTTAAGAGGACTTGGTACCCCCAAATTGAATGAACTATCATTTTTTTTTAAATTTTTCTGTAATCTTGTTCTTTGTATTATTATCTATCAATTGGTATATCACTTTTGCATATCGTAAAGTTAGAAGTTGGATAAAACTTCATTTCAAAAATGTAAATTAGCAAAATAGGCAATTTGACCACGCCCCCTTTTAAGAAAAAAAAGCATTTTGATAAAAAAATCTATTTTAGAAAGAAAATAATAACTATAAAAAAATGTGTAATATATAAAGGAGGGTATTACCGAGGCATTAGAATAATGTAATTTTTTTGTGTGTGGATGAAATGTGTGCATGTAAAATTTTTGAATTCAGGCATTTCCCATATTAATAATTTCATAATTTCAATTCTTATTCCCCATATGTTTTTCATACAAACATAATACTTCATTGTATGTGAAGAAAAAAAACTAAAATTTCTGTCATGGCTGAAAAAAAATTTTTTTTTTAGCATTTTTCTTGAATTTTCTTGTGCAATTAATACTCTACCTAAAAGTTGATTATTTATAAAAATGCATGGGTTGAGTGTGTGTCAAAAAATACGAAAGTGCTATTATTTTAAAGAAAAATATATAATTATTGTTTTAATGTGGTTTTTAAGTCTATTTAAGCTTATTATAATTATTTTTTCAGAATTATAAACTTTAAAGGGGTTTTCCTTAGTTTGTGTTTCTTTATACATTAGTGCATTCAAAATGCTACTCCTTTCACAATTACTTACCAATCATTTCCATTTTTTCACTAATGTTATATACAAAGCATGTAAATAAATTAGGGATCCATTTTTCTGTAAACTAAAAACTTTTTTTATAAAAATTAAAATGTAGGACATATATTTTGGCATTTTCGTTGAATTTTAGCATGCATATCAACGTTTTTTTTTTTCGAAAACGAATTAAGTTATTGTAAAATAAATCCCTAAAGTTGTTTAAAACATCCATAAGAATATTATAAAAAAATTAGTTTAAAAAATTAATAAATACAAAAGGAAGAGGGTTTAAAATTTTTCACATTTTCTTAAAAAAATCTAAATTTTTAAAAGTGTGTGAATAATATCTGGAAAATTTCATAACGTACCATTTTCTAGAATAGAAACATTATATAAAATGCTAAAATAAAATTTTAAAATACGTAAAAGTTGTTCAAAGGGTACCAATTCCTCTTAAGGATTACTTTTGAAGTATACATGTGTTGTTGTGTCCTTCCCGAAGGGGAGGAATAAATTTGCCAGAGCCTGAGACAGGGAAGAAAACTATGAAGCCATAAATGTAGCACTTCGCCTGGTCAAAAACACACAATTAAGAAAAAGTTCAAAATGCTATTTTTAGATCATCAAAAGACAGCGAAACAACACTGCTGGCCACCGTAAATGCAACACCAAGAAAGACAAGAGATAGCACAACAAAATTTATTTTGTAGATAACATGTTGACCAAGTATCAAATGATTAAATTTATAGACTTCTGTGAAGTGTGGTTCCTGCCAGAATCAGTAGCCAGAGTAGCCACCATTGTTGGAGATCACCGCTGCCACACGCCTCGGCATTGATTCAAAGAGACTTTGGATGTGTTTTGGGGGTACAGCAGACCAAGCAGCTTCCACACGTTGCGAAATTAGATCTGGTGTGGCAGCTGGGGGTGTAATCCTGGTCAATCGTTGAGCAACCATGGACCACATGTTTTCTATCGGCGAAAGATCCGGAGAGAGAGCCGGCCAGGGAAGCAATTCAATTTGATGATTGAAGAAGAACCTTTGAACAATGCGTGCCATGTGTCACGCATTATCCTTTTGAAATATGCCTGTGGCCAAGCCCTGAAGGTAAGGAAGGACAACTGGCTCCAACACCTCGGAGATGTAGCGCTGGCTGTTTAAAGTACCGGCAATGCGTACTACAGGAGTGCGAGAGTGATATCCAATACCGCCCCATACCATAATACCCGGTGCAGGACCAATGTGGCGGTGTATAACGCAGCTGTTCAGCATCCTCTCTCCACTGTGTCTCCAGACTCAAATCCGACCATCGTGGTGTTGCAGACAGATGCGTGACTCGTCAGTAAAGACAACTTCATTCCATTCTTCCACCCACGTCCTTCTTTCATGGCACAATTGGCGGCGGAGACGTCTGTGGTTCTGCGTCAAGGGTAGATCAAGCAATGGATGTCTTGCGGACAGACCACTCTGCTATAAACGGTGTCGAATGGTACGCGCATACACTGAATGATGCGTTATAGACTCAATGTACTGTACTATGGTTCGTGATGTGACTGAGAGATCCGTCACTGTCATGCGCACAATTTTCCTGTCCTCACGTTAAGTGGTGCACTGAGGTGGAAGCGATCGGCTACGTCGGTCCGTCCTACCCTCCTCCATCCAACAGTCACATATCTCCATTACAGTTGTTTGGTTTCGTCCAACATGACTACCGATTTTCCTGAAAGATAATCCACAATCTAGGTAGGCCTCTATCCTTTCTCTGTCGAACTCAGATACTTGATCAAAGGCTGATTGCTGTTTTCTACGAGACAAAACTGATCGTTTTTTGAAAAAACCTTAGAAAAACACAATTGCTGAACTAGAAATCGTCGAAATTATCAAACCTTAAACAGCGCTTTGAGGTGGCGCCACAGGCGTGCGTGATGTGTGTCTGCACTGAAATACTAATCTTTTGTATATCACATCTCCGCTACTGCATGTTGTAAATTTCATGTTATTTGCATGCTTCCTTCAGTGTGTTGTATTTACGGTGGCCAGCAGTGTACAATTACGTGAACAAAATATGACAATTTTGCTGGAAGATAACGTTCCTGTATTGTTAGCAAAAAGTGTCTGTGATTTATGTCCGTTTTTAAGGTCACGAACATTTGGAACATTTTTTTTTTAGTTTTTTTGGATTTTTTCTCAAATTATCAAAGAAAAATTGAGAAGTCCTTGAAAGTAGGTAAGTATATTTTCTCTTAATTAAATTATTCAATGGAATTGTGATTTTTATCGTGTATAGTATAAAAATAATTATGAAATAAACTACAGTTTAAAAACAAACTAAAAAACGCGCATTTATTGTGAATCGAACTAAAAGGTAAAAAAAAAAAAATAAAAATATGTATTACTTAATTGTAACATATACAAATTTTAATACTTATCTTGTTATTTGTACGGTTTATAATAATGATCGTATTGTAGCCTTAGCGCCAAAAAGGGCATTATTATTGCATTTAATACATTATTATTTTTTTTTGGGGGGGGGGGGGGAGCGATAAAAATTATGTTTGAAAATTTGGTCGCCAGTAGTGAAAGTTTGAGAGGCACTGGCTTAGGCTATGTTCCGTTGGTCTCGGACCCACTTTTGGTTTATCTGCACCTGCACTACTAGGCTAATTCTCAGAATTAAGATTCCTCTTCTAGACTATATCTCGTTTCACTTAGCGGCTACTTCTCTACGTAGCGACTTTACTTTGCGACCGTGCGAATGCTAAACTTCCAATATATATATGATTCCTAATTTAACTATACACGTTTTCTTCTTGAGTTGGTTGGAAAGAATTGCCATTCTGGTCCCAAAGAAATTCCAAGAGAGCAGTTAATGGAAATCGCGATAAAAGCCCAGTCACAACAGATGGGTAATTATTTTTGACGTCTCATGCTTGTTTCACTTCATGGTTTGTACTTCAGAAAGAGATTTCAGATGTTTAAAAAAGATATTATCAAGATCAAAAAGTGGTTTTCTAATGCCAATTTATTAATTGTTTTTCACTTGGATTCTTACTCTTACTATGACTATAAATGAAATGGAAATGTTTAGCATAAGACAATTTTTTAAAGAAAAAAGAAACATTTTAAACTATATAGTCATTTCAATATTTGAACATTTGAAATTAATTATTTTCAATGTAATTGAGAAAATTCCATTGCACAGGTATATTCCATTAACATAAAACTAAAGCAATTAACTTATTAAAAAAGTTCAGACATGTAAGGCAGTGAATTCTCTTATTTCCCTTTTCAGTTTCTTAAAATTCTGTTTTCCAAAGAAATGTTCTCTATTTAAGTATAAAGGAAAAGGGTTTCTGTGCCTTTTAATATTATCGTTTATTTTTAGCACTCTGTTGCTGCATTTGTTTTTGTCTTGTCTTCAAGTACTGCAGTAAAATGAAATTGCACCGAAGGCGTTTAAAATGGTCTTTTTAACGTGGAAGACCATTGAAAAATAAATCTGCTGGCGGTCCGTGGAGTTAAGGTTTATATTGGGGTGTTTAGCCAATATGGAAGCACAATTAGAAATATGATTATGAAAAAGTTGCATGTCAGGACAGTGAAGAAACAAGTATTCTAACTTCTTTGGCCATCGGAGGATATTATCATCCACTTATAGCAGTGTTTCTCAAACTGTGGGGAACACACCCTTTAGGGGGGCATGATAACCCTACAAAGGGCTGCAATTACATCGAAAAGTCAAAAACCAAAGAATATTTTTTAAAAAATTATTAATTTACTGAAAAGAAGCAAAAGAAAATACTTTCTGATAAAATAAAAAATAAAATACACATTTACACTGTTATAATGCACTTATAAATGTATCAGTATTGCGCAATGTATTTCATAATTAATTTAACAGTACTAAGTTCAGAACATTTTTAATAATTACCAGTGAACCTCTGGGTATGTCATAAAATTATACACTACATTTACTACTTTTCTTGATAATTTTTACGGTTTTTAATTAAAGTCGTGCTGTAGCTTTACACAAAAGTATATTATAATATTATTGAATTCGAATATATATATACATATTGTTATTGTACGGAGGGGAGGGATGCAAATTATGGTTGAAAATTGGGTCGCAAGTACAGAAAGGCTTAGAAGCACTGCCTTCAAGTGTTTTGTGCGTAGTCTGGCAATGGTGGTTGAAATTGCGGTGTTAAAACTAAGTTCTGGAATGTGAAGTGCTTCTTAACTAGATTGGAGATGAGCTTACGTCTGGCTATCGCTAAGGGTAAGGCTAGTTGAAAGTTGAGGGGATTTCGGGTTTCCTAGGTGAGAAGTTATGAAACTCTAATTTTTTATCACATTAAACAGAAATTATTTTTTCAACTGTGAATTTCAGAACTTCTTCTTTATGACATAAATTGTCTATGGTTTTCTGATATTTAGGTTATTATAAGCATTGCATCATATTCGCTTTTTAAATTTCTTTTTCAGAGAAAACTATTTAGTATATAGAACAAAGTTTCTTCGAGTTCTGTGCACATTGTGTTCCATTGTTCACCATTTGTTACAATTTGTCACCATTTGTTTGTTTGTTGATTATCTTTGTCATCCGAATATGAATCAAAATTACGCGGTGAATTGTCAAAAGCCCTGGTGTTACTTTTGTGAGCAACATTAATAAATGTCTGTCGTTGTTCATCCTAATTACGATGCTAATCGATACAAAGAATTTAAATGAAAAAAGTCATTAACAATGAAACAAGATCCTATTCTATCTGTTCTATCCGAAAAAAAAAAGAAAATTATATACTCCTAAGCTACTCATTTCTATTTGAACCAATTAACTATTTTTTTGTAAATAATACTCAATATTTTTCTTTTCATACTTTAACAAGAAATTAATGTTCGTTTTGCACTATGAATTCTTAAAAACAATTCGGAAAATTCCAAGAAGAGTAAACTGAAAATAATTTTACGAGGAATTATAAGTAATTAAAAATTATAATATACTGTATAATGTATATATTAATTATTAATATGAACCTTCTTAATACCCGAAAAAAAGAATGATCAGCGAAACCCTTATCTTATTTTGTGACTGCAGTAGCCAGATTAACATAATGATTACCGGATTGCTTAGATTTCTACCTATCAAGATAAACCATGCAGCTTTCGTAAAATTACCTTTTCATTTAATGCTTTTAGTCGTAAGTTAACACACTTAAGAGGACTTGGTACCCTTTGAGCTACTTTCTTTATGTATTTAAAAATTATATTTTAACATTTTATATAGTGTTTCTATTCAAGAAAATGATACGAGATGAAATTTTTCACATATTATTCACACAATTTTAAAAATTTAAATTTTTTGAAGAAAATTTGGAAAAGTTCAAAATCTTACCCCTTCTATAATTATTGATTTTTTAACCTGAATTTTTTGTAACATTCTTATGGAGGTTATAAACAACTTTAGGGACCTATTTTACAATAGCTTAATTGGTTTTTGAGAAAAAAAAATAAAATGTTGATATACATGCTAAAAATCAACGAAAAAGCCAATATCCCTTACATGTTAATTTTCTTTAAAGAAAGTATTCAGTTTACAGCAAAATGGATACCTAATTTTGTTACATGATTTATATGCTACTCACAGCAAAAAAAATGGAAGTCATTGGTAAATAGTTGTGGAAGGAGTAGCATTTGAATACACTAATGTTTCAAAAAACGCAAACTGAGAAAAACCACTTTAAAATTGTGACGGCTCACGCGTCCTTTCTCTAACACAACCTCTGTGTTCTTTGATGGCCACGATTAATGGCAAATCTTTTCCTCCCCAAATCCAAGAAGTAAAACGAAGGATAGATGCAAATAAGATAACCTTTAAAAGGATAGGTTTTAGTGAGCGGGATAGCAATCTAGAGAAATTTCAGTTCAGAGAAGATAGAAGTGTTAATTGTGTGATGGCCTACCCAAGAATCAAATATATCTAGCCAATACTACAAGGTACATACCATTGTACTCGAGTCTAACGGAATATCTGAAGTTGATTGAACCATTGATTGGAAATTCCAGGTAGGAAGATTATTTTCCGAATTCGAAATATTATTAGGATTGAGAGTAGGTGGATATAATATAATTATATAGATAAGTGATCCAATTGCGCGATCTGTGTTAACTACGGCTACGTGTTTTGGTTTATTCTCACTTAATATAAGTTTGTTCGATATATAAGTAATTTAAGTTAAACTCTTAATAAAAGTCATATTAAGAATTCTAAAATGTCTCTTCATTTCGAGAATCCCACACCTCTAACTTACGCTGAAACTCCATGATATGGTCGTCAATCGACCATATCACAAAGTTTATAATTTTGAAAAAAAATCATAATAAGCTTATGTAAATTTAAAATACAACTTTAAGATATTAGTTATATATTTTTCTTGAAAATATAATTGCATTTTCGTATTTTTTCAACTCGTACATTTTTATAAATGATCAATTTTTTGAAGGTATTAATTGCACAAGAAAATTCGAGAAAAATGTTAAAAAATTTTTTTTTCTGTCACTACAGAAAGTTTAGTTTTTTTCTCCACATAATATTGAACTATTTCATTTGTATGAAAAACGTATCAGGAGTAAGAACTGAAATTATCTGACGCAAAACTCCCAATGTTCAATTCCCAAGCAAGCTTGTTACTCATTTATCGACCCACTGAAGGGATGAAAGGTTGAGTTGACCTTGCTTAGCACGGTATTTGAACCCAGGACTTTTGGTGTGGAAGCGCGATACACTGCCACTCAGCTATTGGAAAGAAAAGAAATGTATATCACTTGTTCACAAACTGCTGATGCATCAGTAATTTCTTAAAGAAATACTGGTTGAATAATTTTGTTATTGTAATAATTACCGTTTTTCTTTTAGATCTCTATTGGCCAGTTAAATTTGCTGACGGAACTTGATGAAAAATGAGGTAATATTATTTATAAATCCTTTGCAACTTGTTGAGTAACAATTTCTAATTAGTTTCCAATTTTGTGCGTGTGTTTTGTTTTCTCTTTTTAAATATTATTATTTGCTTACATTAGTGTCTTAATTTCGATGCGCAACAAGTTTTTTAACATGTATTTATCTCCTTTGTATTAAAGAAAATCATATGAATGTGAAAAAATATATTTAAAACACACACAACTTTTTTAATGGGGCCGAGGATTGTTGTTTTATCATTGCAGACCTAGTATATTATACCGGGGCTGGTTTCTCTTTTAGTGCGGCACCATATAGGTGTAATACCAAACGCCATGAGTAATTTTGGCGTCCACTTTCTTCCCAGAGGGTGGCACAAGAGCTCTGAGAATGCGAAATCCATAAATTTTTATCTAGGAAATTGAGCAGTTTTAGTATGTACGGTTGAATTTAATGAAGTGTCGACTATTAGATACGATATAAAAAGAGAGAACCATTTGGTCCATTCACATATACTTTAACACTAACAATTATGAAGTATAAACTTAGAAAACATACATCTTATCTAAAAAGATAGAACACAAATAAACTGTTTCCAGCCAAAATGAAACTATATCAATGGAAATACTAAGCTAATTGGGTGGCTAAATGAAATCGGTGGCGATACTTGACACACCGATTGTCTATCTACGAAGAAAGAAAAAACGACTGTGACTGCTAATGTGTTTCTACACTAATTTGGCATTATATTGCCAATTCTAGAAATCGAACATTTTGTTTTTGTTATTAGCCCTTTGATTAGTAAAATTTAATAGTACCAATTCACCAACTAGCGAAACAAAGTTTTTATTCGATGTAAAAAGACTCTGCAGACGCATCAAATGTTGCAGCATCCTTGAACTTAAACTGTAGAAAACTTGCAAAGGAAGTTCGAAAAAATTCGTAAAAAGTATTATGAACAAAGCCTTTCTTGAATTTTATTTTGTTGAGAAGATCGTAGACAGTAAAACTCATTTTTAAGAAATAGAAATAAACATTAATACTTTCTCCTTAATGATTTTGAAACTAAGATGAATTTAGAGTTTAAATACAAACATTTAATAAATTTGAAATTCCTCCTTCTAAACGAACAGTATACTGTCCAAAACTCAATCACCAATCTATTAATGGTTAATATAATGAATGTGATCAAAGTTTCAATTACAATTTACTACTATAATTATATAGTAGTAAATTGATAGAATTATTTCTGTTCACGATTTTAATTATTATTTCTGACAAAAAGTCTAATTTTTAAGGGCTAAAATGTTAGTTTTTATTAATTATGCAAGCATGGTTAAGATTTGATCAAAATAACATAGTTCAGAGGTTCTTGAACTTTTCTCCATGGACCACTTTTGTCCACATTACATTTCTATGGGTCCACGAAGGTGTGACATTTGATGTTAATATATTTCCCCCTTTCACAGACTCTGAAAAGCTTCCTTCGAAAATTGAAAGACTTGAATTCTAGACCAGATCACTAAAATGCCCTCATTGAAAAAAACTCTGCAAGAACATGCACTTTTATGAAGAATATTGCATCAGTTCTTTTTTAAATTATTTGCAACTCCATAGTCATTACTACAACGTATTATTTTTCTCTGGTGGTCACACAAAATGCAACTCCAAGAAAGACCAGAGATATCACAGTGAAATTTATTTGCAGATAAATTGTTGTACATGGATATAACAATTGAAATTACAGCTTCTTCTGACGTGTGAATGATGACAATATCAGAAGTTAGTATAGCCGCCATTGTTGGCTATAGCCATTACCACACGCCTCGGCATAGAATTAAAGAGGCTTTGGATGTATCCTCTGGATAAAACAGTTCATGCGGTTCCACATGTTGTCAAAGTTGATCTGGTGCAGCAATGTATAGTGTATTCCGGGCCAATCGTTTTGAAAGTATGTCCTTCCCGTTTTCGATTGGAAAAGATCCAGAGATCAAGCAGGCCAAGGAAGCAATGCAATCTAATGGGTAAAGAAGAACTCTGGAACATCGTATGTCGCGTGTGGTCGTGTTGTATAATCTTTTAAGATGGCTGATGGCAAACGTTGAATTTATGTAAGGGCCACAGGTTGTAGCACCTCAGAGAAGTAGCTCTGCCTGTTCAGTCTACCAACCATGCGTACTAGAGTGAAGCGGCAGATAAATTCAATACCGTATCCAACCACGATACTGGGCGCAGGATCAGTGTGGCGATGCATAACACAGCAATTCAGCAGCTTCTCACTACATTGTCTCCAAACTCAAAACCGACATTCGTGATGTGACAAGCAGAAGTGGAATTCGTCAGTAAACAGATTGTTATTCAATTCCGTTGTCCATATCTGCCGTTCATTGCATCATTGGTGGCGCATATACCTGTAGTTTCCTGTCAAGGGTAAAAGAAGCAATGGACTTTTTACGGACATTCCACTCCCCTGCAAACGGTATCGAATGTTACGAGTGGACAGCGGTAATGAGTAACAGACTAAATTTTTTATGATGTGGTTCGTGATGTGCGTGACCCATCACTGCCACACGTATAATCCACCTGCCATCACGGCCAGTGGTACAAAGAGGTATGTGCGCTCGACCCCGTCGTTTCAGTCTTCATCGAGCGATGTAAGATCCGCATCATATTTGCTTAGTTTTGTCCAACTCGTTGACCAATTTCTCTGAAGAATATTCCGCAATCCTTATAGGCTAGTATTTTTCCTCGGTCGGATACAGGAACTTGGTCAAAAAACTTTTATTGCTTCCACGAGGCAACTTTTATTGCTTTCACAAAAAAAGGCACTATAAAACAATTTCCTTGCTTCAAATCGCTAATCTATTCTACTTTTATGTAGCGCGTTTGCGGTTGGTTCTACAGTAGTAAGTGAGCTACAATATTAATGATTTGTATATATCATCAACGCCAGCGCCTGATGTAAATTTCACATGGTTTGCATGCTTCCTTCAGGGTATTGCGTTTTGTGTGGCCAGCATTGTATATTAAATCGTCAAAGTTCACTACATGATCTTGATAGCAGTGATATGAAACATGTAATTATATTAATTTTATCAGAAACTTGGAAGAATATTATTTGTGTGAAGAAAATATAAGCTTTCCAAATTTTTGTGTTGCTTAATTGAAATACCTAATCCTAGAGTTATTAGAATTGCTATATATTTCAAAATTAAACACATACAACTTATGTTACTTCAGAAAATAATGTACTATTAAGTGCTACAGAATCATTTGATCTTTATCAGTTATATATCTGAGAAGATGTACAGGGAGAAGAAGTGCAGAAAATGGAAAAGTCATTTAAAAGTTTGCTGTTTACATTTTACGGAATTAAAAAAAAAAATTACAGAAAATTACCCAATTCATTCAAGGGATTTAGTTATATAGATTGAAGCCAGATTGTTACTACGGAATTAAAACCTATACACATTATTAATGATTTTAAGTGGTAATTTTTTTTAAATATGAATTTTTCAAAAAATAATAAAAAGCTTTAGTTGATTTTTTGAAATCGAGTTTCAGTTAAATTATGTCAATAGATACAAATTATTAAATCAAAACGAAGTACGGAAGAACGTTTGACGGAGTATTTTAGATGTTAAAATAAATTTTATTCCAAAATTTTTATATATAACATATTTCTCTCTCTCTCTCAACAACCAACATGCTACTGCTTCCTTCTTGTGGAATATAATTACAGTGGTAACCCCAAATTGTGGACATTTTTTAAAATTGTTATGTTTTTTAAGTTTGTATGTTTGAAGAAAATTTAAGTTCCTTGCATTGCTAAGCATTTTATATCATTTTAAAGAGAATTTACTACTGAATTTAAAACAAAAGACATAATTCATATATTTTCAAAGTAAAAAGCGTTATGCTGCAATAGCTATCGATATACATTAGATATTGATCATAGCAGTAAGTCATCAGAATTTAGTGAGGTAGTCTTTAATTTTTAAATACAGCTTCACATCGATGTTTCATTGAGCGGAAAAACGTTTTAAGATATTTATTTATTACTACATGATGCCAGGAAACAATTATAGCCTCATTTTTATTACATTGGTATCTTATCGGGCTGATAGTTTTAAAACGGTGCTACAAGTTTTCGATAGGATTAAGGTTAGGACTGTTTCCTGGTCAGGACAATGACTCAATGATCTTAGAACGGTAACAGTCTTTCAATTACTTTACTGTGTGGCAAGGAGCAGAATCTTACTGAAATTTAATGAAGCATTGTTGGTAAATAGATCCCTGATGGAAGGCAGAAGTTTAGGTTCTAGAATAGTGTCAATGTATTTTATGATATTCAGTGTCCCTTAGATGATATGAAGGCGACCGATACCATCTGTTGATATACATGACTAAATGATACAACTATATGGGTACTTTACAGTTGCCTGGATGCACTCAGAATGTAGTACTTCTGCTATTTTACGTCTTACATATTTTAAGCTATCACTATCGAATAACAATATTTTAGTTTCATCCCTCCATATAACTTGTAACCGATAATTATTTGTCCAATTAATGTATTTCTTTGCTAACTGTAGTCCTTTTATTGCTGCTGTGAACAGAGATATAGCTTTTTTCGCGAAATTCTACCTTTTAGTCTTACATTTGCTATTCTACTCCTGATGGTTTTTGAACAGACAGAAACATCAGCATCACTCAGATAACTTTTGATGTCCATCCGTTAAAATTCTTTTACCTCTGAGTTATAAGATTTTGTTCTTCTGTCACCAACAGATGTGGTGTACCTTTTTCCAGGTTTTCCTACTTTTTTTATTAAATTTGTCTCCTGACATCTTAAACAAAACTTTCAGTCTTCAGATGTAGTCACTGAACTACTCACCTGTTATGTAATTTTAACATAGGAAATGCCACTTTCTCGTCACACATGTGTCAAAGATACATTTATATTTGATTCCATTGCTTTTTGACGGAATATATAATTGTTGTTCTCGCCAGAAAACAGTCCTGACCTCAATCCTATCAAAAACTTGTGGCACCGTTTAAAAACTCTTGTCCGAATGAGGTACCCATGAAATAAAAATGAACTAATTGAGGATATAACTCTTTCCTAGAATCATGTAATAACGAATAAAGAGCTTAAAACTCTTTTTAGCTCAATGAAACATCGATGTGAAGCTGTAATTAAAAAAAAAGGACTATCCACTTAATCCTGATGACTCACTGCTATGATCAATATCTAATGTATATCGATAGTTATTGCAGCACAACGTTTTTTACGTTGCAAATATATGAACTATGTATTCTGTTTTGAATTCAGTATATTAAATTCTCTTTAAAATGATATAACATACTTAGCATTTCAAGGAACTTAAAATTTTCTTTAAGCATACAAACTTAAAAAAACATAACAATTTTAAAAAAATGTCCACAATTTGGGCCACCACTGTAATTCACAAATATGATTGTATATTTTGCA
>BMAV01000383.1:162104-178851 GCA_019973955.1 Trichonephila inaurata madagascariensis
TTACAAATAAGGAAATTATGGATGTATAATTAACTCTTTTATTAATCAATAAATTTTATTTATTTGAGGCAAAAATCTTTTGTTTTGTTTTTGACAAGTGTAAATAACCATTGTATTTTTTCACAACATGTTTTCGAAATGCTTTCGTGGTTTTCAAATCTGCACTAGCGAGGCCTTGAAATGTCATCAACGCATTAAAAATGGCTATACATGTCAACCCCTTCATCCTGGAATGGCCAGGATAAAAGCCATGACATGTATAGCAGGTGGATTATAACACTTCGATGTTTTTGCGAGGGAATCTACAACACTTGTGATATGGTCGACCTTTGTCGACCATATCGTGGGGTTTCAGCGTAAGTTAGAGGTGTAGTATCCTTGAAATGAAGAGACATTTTAGAATTCTTAATATGACCTTTATTAAGAGTTTAACTTAAATTACTTATATATTGAACAAACTTATATTAAGTGGGAATAAATCAAAACACGTAGCCGTAGTTA
Source organism: Trichonephila inaurata madagascariensis (assembly GCA_019973955.1). Taxonomy (NCBI): domain Eukaryota; kingdom Metazoa; phylum Arthropoda; class Arachnida; order Araneae; family Nephilidae; genus Trichonephila; species Trichonephila inaurata. Next base: position 162,606 of record BMAV01000383.1, read on the forward strand.
ACACAGATCGTGCAATTGGATCACTTATCTATATAATTATATTTTATCCGCCTAATCTCAATCCTAATAATATTTCGAATTCGGAAAATAATCTTCCTACCTTGAATTCCAAGCACCGGTTCAAACGCTTTCAGATCGGCTGTTGAGCTCGTGTGCAATAGTATGCACCTTGTAGTATTGCTGGATATCCTTGATTCTTGGGTAGGCCGCCAATTTACACTTCTACCTTTTTCAAACTGAACTTTCTCTAAATTGCCATCGCGCTTACTAAAACTTCTGTCCCTTTAAAGGCTATCTTATTTGCATCTATACCTTCGTTTTACTTCTTGGATTTGGGTTGAAAAAGATTTGCCATTAATCTTGGCCGTCAAAGAACACAGAGGTCATGTTAGAGAAAGGACGCATGAGCCGTCACAATCCCCTCCAAGAAGCAAAACGTGATTTATTCGAGGGTCTACCTGACCCTTAAGAAATTACGTGCCTAAATTTTTATTTCGTAATGTCCTCACACTTTCTAAGTTTTTTTTTAAAATTTTAACCTTGAATCCTCATTTTAACTCTTAATTTCCAATATTTAACTTAAACTTTAATTTTCATTATTCATCTTAACAATTAAATTTAATATTCCTCTTTAATTTGAACTCTTAACAGACACAATAAATTTTACTCAATTAACTAGACCAACATTAACAGTTTTGCATTTTATTCATGGTATATTCTCACTTTTACATATGTGGGTATACCTCATCTGAGCGGAGGGACCAGGGAAAAAACCATCCTTGACTTGGATGGAAAAAAAACGAGGTCCATATACCCCTTAACTAACTTAACTCTACTTAAATACTACTTAAAAACTACTATACAATTTTTATCTTCCATAGATGTTCCATCCATTTGGTATGACAAAAAGACTTGGAGACTGGGTTTTCTTCTCCAAGTTGAGGATAAATTGGGGTTCAGGGTCTGTCACCCTGAAATAAAAACTCTTTAAGTTACTTGGCAAAATCTATATTCACATGATACCAGTATGTTTCAAAATTTTTATGCATTATATATCATTTTTAAATTACAACAAACTTTCATGTACACCCCGCATCTGGTTCCGTTAAACTCCCAATGAGTCACGCAGCGCTGTTAATGTTATTGTTAGTAGCCTGACTACGCCGCGCCTCCCTGAACCAGATGCACATTATAATACGGAACAATACAACAACATATATATACACACTATACAATTACAAACATTTTTCAATAAATCATTAAAACAAATAACCAAAGGAATTTTCGCATCTCAACGAAGTCATACATCGAAGTAAACAAATGCATGATTACAATTGTCTTCTCCATCAATTCAGAAAAAAAACTTTTTACAAGTCAAAAGTTCAAAAGAAAATATAAACTCATTGTAGTGTCAACTTTTGCTTGGATTATAACTTTTAAACACCGCCCGAGACTTCCTTCTTTGCAATAATTCTTCCGACCACTTGTTGGAAAGAACATAAAAATGAAACAATACCACCTGATTTTTATGGCTTCTATAACACTAGGACTTCCATTGACAAAGTGCTATTACTGTTCGCTCCTCTTCTCATTCCTCGGGTGCTCTTTGATCCCGTAGGTTGCCTGATGTAGGGTCTGTAGTTTTCTCTTCGGCTGTTCCTATCTTGGAATGACTTTACTCCATTGGCCGGTCGGGTTTCCTGATCCTTTTTCTTGAGTGGTCGCAAGTTGTAGTTCTCTCTATCTTGAACCACTTCCTTTTGGTTCTTCCGTAATTACAGAAATATTATCTGATGACAATGGTCTCTTATTTATTCTATTGGGTCCGCGTTTTTTTGTGGTCCACTAGACCAAGATCCATACGACCGTTTATCTCCTTCTCTATCTGGGCGTTTTCTTTTAATTCTTGTCTTTTTACTGGAAAAAGACCTAGGTAGAGATCTGATAAGTGATCCGTGCTTATCGGCCCTATCCGTGTGTTTCTCACATCGCTTTGACTTGAGATTTATCCCTTTTTCCTCTAACTCACGCTTTACAGCAGACCCTTTCTTCTTCCCATATTGCGACTCATTTGATCTTCGATGTACGTTTTCCAAACTACTCATTTCCTGATGTGAACTAATACTATCCGAGCGACCTGTTCTTAACTCAATCTCGTCACATTTCCTATGACGATATATTCTTACTTGATCAACATTGACGGTTAACCTTTTTCCTGACCTCCATATTACAATATTATTATTATTTCTTACTTCTAACACTCGATACGGACCTTGAAATTTTTGTTTGAATATCGCGCATATCTTATTCGCTGCTGAACTTAAAGGGTGTGTCTCTAATAAGACCAAGTCATCTCCCTTAATCTGTACATCCCGCCTGGGTCTATTATAATATTTTCCCCTTCTTTCATGTTTAGTTTTTGTTTTTAGTCTAGCTTCATCAAACAATTTCACAATATTTCTTACTGCAAATTCAGTTCCGTACGAAACCATTACTAATTTTTGAAATAGGGTAATCAACTTTCGACCAAAAAATAATTCCGCAGGGGTTTTTTCCTTCGTTTCATTCACTGCTGTACGAATAGCGTAAGCAAACTCACGTAAGAATTGGTCTCAAGTATCGTGTTGATCATTTACATAATTTGCAATCATTTGCACTAGATCGCGATTTACTCGTTCTGTTCTATTTGCCTGCGGCCCATATGCAACAGTCTTCACATGCCTTATGCCTAATCTTTCACTTAAATGTTCAAAAATTTCGGATATAAATTGGGGACCATTATCACTTATTAATTTTATTGGAGCTCCAAAACGCGATATAAAATTATTAAAAAAAGTATCCGCTATTATACGAGCCGAGGCCTTTTTAAAAGGTATAATTTCAGCCCATTTGCTGAAATGATCGGTAATTACTAAAACACATTGATTACTTCTCACTCTCGATGTAGGATACGGACCTAACAAATCTAACGTAACTATCTCATTTGGATAATTTTATACAATCGGATTTAATCGACCAGCTGGTACCGTGCTTTTATAATTATTAACATAGCACATATGGTATGTAGAGACATATTTATCAATAATTTTTTTCATATACGGGAAATAACAAACGTCTCGTATTTTATGATAAGTTTTAAATGCCAAAATGACCTGCGAATGGCTTGTCGTGGAATTCGCGTAAGATGTCATTTCTAAAAGACTTTGGAATGTAAACACGTATTACACCTAACGACGTTGCGTGTTTCGCATAAAACAACAAGCCTTCAATTGGACGGAAGTCGCGGAACCAATTATCACATATCGTCGCATTAACAGAGTTATCTTCCGGGTTTTCTAAATATCTATAGATATGATCTAATTCTGGGTCATCCTTTTGCTCTGTCATTAACTGTTCTCGCGACGCAAGTAGTAGATCTCTGATTATTGCACAATAAACTTTTTCTCCCATTATACTTTCAACCGGGTTTCTAGATAAAATGTCCACCACCGCATTTTGAGTTCCAGGTCTATGTTCCCATTCTATACAGAATTCCGCTAATTTGAGTGCCCATTTGATCATCCTACTCGACAAATTTTTTCCATGCGTTAAACGTGTTAAAGCAGCGTGACCTGTAATAACTTTAATTGGCATGGATCTTAAATATATTCGGAATCTGTCCAATGCCCATACTACTGCTAGACATTAACTTTCGGTTACCGTATAATTCTTCTTCGCGTTGTTCAGAGTACGTGAAGCAAATATAACTGGTCTTTGTTCTTGATTGAGAACTGATCCCAAACCTATTGAACTGGCATCTGTAAATAATTCGAAGGGTTTTTAAACTCCAGCAATTTTAAAACTGGCGCCTTTGTTATGGCCACCTTGACCGCGTCGAATGCCTTCTGCGCATCAGTTTACCAGAAGAATTTTTTTAATTTTCGTTTAAGATTATAAAGGGGCTCACAAAGATCAGCATAATTTTTAATAAATTTCGCGTACCACTGAGACATACCCAAAAACTTAGACACCTCCTTTGAGTTCCGTTGGGGTTTCATCTCGAGTATGGCTCGAACCTTGTCTCATCCGTTTTGATTCCTTCCTTACTAATAATCAATCCTAAATACTTCAATTCATCGCACCCAAATGTACATTTATCCTTATTTAATGTCAATCCTGCATCTTGCAATAACGAAAAAAACCTCCCTTAAATGCTCCACATGGTGAGTTAACGATGGAGACGCAATAATTACTTTTTCCATATAAACACTCAGAAACTTCACTTCACCGGTTTCAGGATTAGGTCAATTGCCTTTTGAAAATTGGAGGCCGCCCCTGTTTTTGCTTATCTTCCAACTTTATCTTAGACAGATCTATTTCAACATTTTCATCTTCAACTGTTTCAACCACCCTCTCTATCTGCGAATCAGGAATCTTCAACGATTTTCGATCAAAGTCTAAAACAATCTTTGATCCACTTATGAAATCAACTCCAAGAATGCATGGGTATTCCAAATCCGTCAACGCATGGAACAACCAAGGTTTTTCGAATTCCCTGATTCGAATATTCAATTCTACAATTCCTATATTTTGACATTTCGCTCCCTGTGCTGTGATCACTTGAGCTCGCAATTTTTTTACTTGTTTATAAAAAAAAAAACATTTTTTATATATTTCTTCCGAAATAAATGATTTCTCCGTTCCGGTGTCCCATAGCGCTTTCAAAAATAGGTTATTTAATAAAATAGGAACATAGGGAAGGTCCACGGGTGCTATACATATCGGAGAAAGTTTAATTGGTATATCCACTGCCGATTTCTTTTGATTATTTTGAACTGCCTTAACTTTCAAAACATTCAATCGTCCCCTTTGCATCCTATCGCCTCGACTGAAATTCTCACTCGAACCCCTATTTCTGCGGTCCTTTCAATTAAAACTATCATTTCGATCTTCTTTTCGAAATTGGTATCCCCTTTCGTTGAATCTCCGATCATCATTCTGAAATCTATTCCTACTCTCGAACCACTTATTACTTTGACAGCCATTCTCATAAGTACCTCTAGAATCATTTCTGCCATTATTTGGTCTACTCCCAACTTCAGAATTTCTCCAGTTTCTGCGATTATCATCAACATTAGACATCCTATGCGCGTTTTGACTCCGTCTTTCCTTATTATCACTATTCTGCGAACCCCTTTTTAATTTATAAGAATACCTCTCTTCAAATTCAGCTAAGATTTCTAAAAGTTGTACCGTTTTCTGCGGATTTCGGACCTCTACATAGTCCTGGACTTGTGGTTCGAGTCTAGCAAAAATGTGATCAACCAAATCCGCCTGCGACATCCTTAGATCTACTCTTATGTATTTTTAGCAAATCGTAAACAAAATATGTTGGTTCCTGATTTCTTCCCTGCTGGGACGCGAAAAACCTCGCTTCTAACTCTTTCTTATTTTTAATTGCGGGCAAAGCTTTCGCTAACTCTGCCTTTAGTTGCGCGAAATCCGTGGCGGTATCCTGCACTAACACTGATCCGAATATTTGATACCAATCTTGAGCCCTTCCCCGGAGGTGACCTTTCAAATAAGCACATGGTAAATCACTAGGTATTTCTAGTAATTTTAATTGATTGTCTATGGCCTCGGGAAATTCATTCACGTTCTCGGACCCGGAAAAGCACATTTCTGGTAAAATACCAAACCCGCTTTCATTACCTAACCCAGAGTCATATAAATTATAACGGTTCGTGCGACAATGTGATATGGTCGATCTTTGTCGACCATATCGTGGAGTTTCAGCCTAAGTTAGAGGTGTGGGATTCTCGAAATGAAGAGACATTTTAGAATTCTTAATATGACTTTTATTAAGAGTTTAACTTAAATTACTTATATATTGAACAAACTTTTATAAAGTGATAATAAACCAAAACACGTAGACGTAGTTAACACAGATCACGCAATTGGATCACTTATCTATATAATTATATTATCCACCTACTCTCAATCCTAATAATATTTCGAATTCGGAAAATAATCTTCCTACCTTGATTTCCAAGCACCGGTTCAAACGCTTTCAGATCGGCTGTTGAGCTCGTGTGCAATAGTATGCACCTTGTAGTATTGCTAGATATTCTTGATTCTTGTGTAGGCCGCCAATTTACACTTCTACCTTTTTCAAACTGAACTTTCTCTAAATTGCCATCGCGCTTACTAAAACTTCTGTCCTTTTAAAGGCTATCTAATTTGCATCTATACCTTCGTTTCACTTCTTGGATTTGGGTTGGAAAAGATTTGCCATTAATCTTGGCCGTCAAAGAACACAGAGGTTAAGTTGGAGAAAGGACGCGTGAGCCGTCACACACTGTTATCTTCATTATCAGTTAAAGAACTTCTGTTAGTTGGTGGAGAGGCTCATAATGCTTCAACTATCTTTAACTTATGTTTTAAGCGATCCATTTTGATTTTTAATAGGAATTTTATTTGATATTACATTTTGTTTGCACAGAAACCAAGAATTTTGTAACAGCTAAATTAATGTAATGAATGTGTTAAAGAGACTTTTATGGTAAAGAATGATCGAAATTTGTCTTTTCATTTCAAATATTCCCATGTGTTTCTTTATCGTTCTCATCTGAACTTAATTCTCCTTCCAGTATACTCGATTCATAAGTTTTTTTTGCAGCATTGCCATCATCCGAGAGATCACTAAGTTCTGATATATAAGTTCAATCTGATTTATTCTTCATCAATTGAAAAATTTCTTCTGTGAGAATTTTTCTCCTTTTAGACACCAGAAAAAGTTTTTGGTTAAAAGTTAACACAGTATTAAATGAAAAATAGTAAAATGTACGAGAAAATTTTATATATATATATTATTCAAATATATATATATATATATATATATATGCACTCACTTTCAAAAGTTAAGCACGAAGAAGTAAAATGCAAAAAATTCAACAAATAGTTATTTGATTGAAATAAAATTTGGCAATAAAGTAGCATCCATATTTATGCATAAAACAAAATCAACTATTATATACAGAAATGAAAACAATATTAAATTTTTGTAAGTTATCAGATAATGTCATACTGGAGACTTAAACAGAATTATGTATAAAGTAAAAATAAACAGCATAAAATGAAAAAAAGGACATTAATAGGGTATGTGATTACCGCTCATCTATGCAAAGCTTACACCTTTTGACCATGCTTTCAATTAGGTGGTCAACCACCACAGAATTAAGTAATCGCCATTCTTCTTGTAGAGCAGTTTTCAGCTCAATAAGAGTGGCTGAAGGTGGGAAACGTGAAGATACAGCACGGCCGAGAGCATCCCAAAGATTTTCAATGGGATTAAGGTCGGGTGAATATGCTGGCCACGCCATACACGCAATCCCTTCACTCTCCAGGTAGTCATTGACGATGTCTGATCTATGGAGACGTGCGTTATCGTCCATTAAAACAAACGTAGGGCCATCTGCTGCAGCGTACAATATCACAATGGGTTCTAGGACTTCATTTCGATACCGGACAGCCGTCACAGAACCCCGTTTAAGGATGTGCAGATCTGTGCGGTATCCTAATTAAATCCCTGACCACACCATAATGCTTCGAAATGCCTGATGTTCGGTGATGTTTTCGGGCTAATTGCGTGTTCCTTGTTTACGCCATATCCTTATACGCTTGTCATCTGGCTCCAGAGAAAATCTTTGCTCATCAGTAAACATGACATTGCCCCAGTCAGACATAGTCCAATTGCCGTGTTCCCGGCACCACTTTAATCGTGCCCCTCTTGATTGGACGGATAGAGGAACACAAACTCGAGGTACCCGGGAATCCAGTCCATTCATATGTAATCTTCGGCGTGCAGTAGCGGCAGATATAGACTTACCAATGGACGCTGTAATCATAGATGTCACACGTGTGGAGGTCAATCTGTGATTCCGCTGGGCTACAATAGCAATATATCGATCTTCCACGGGGGTTGTAACCCTTGGGCGACCACCTACGGGCCTTCGGACAACTTTCTGTGTGGTTTGGAATTGTTTCCATAAACGTGAAATTACAGAGTGAGGAACACCGAAGAAAAGAGGAACATGTGTGATCGACTGCCCTGCTTCAATGCGCTCCACAGCACGCCAGCGCTCAGAATCTTCCATTCGTTTTCTGAAAGTCATAGAAACACGTATGTCTCGAAAACAAATAGTTCGAAAGTTTTAAACACCTTCTATATCAGCACTTATAATCAACTTCTCTCTAATCCTTCATAAAGCTAGCTTCTTATAAGACTGCCCTTTTTGCATACTTCTTGACATGAAAGCACGACTGGCTGTAACCTAACATATTTGCATACTTCCATCTTCCTCTGCAGCGAATTGCATACTCTTCAATTCTGATTGGCTTCCGGAAATTAGCATTTTTCTCTCCGGGCTTAACTTTTGGAAGTGAATGTATTTAAACCACATCATACTACTTACCACCAGAAAAACCATATTTTTTTTTGGGGGGGGGAGAAGAAATATGGATTTAGATATCTGTAGATAAGATAAAAATGCCATACTCCTCAACAAATGTTTGGAAAAGAAAATTAATTGCAAAAAAGTGAATGAGAAAGAAAAAAAAGGGACTCATCCATGGCGACCCCCAAGAAAATTTGGTATTTTTTATATAACTATATATTTCATTTTTATGTAGGCTTTCCTTTCAAAATTATTGAAACAGAAAAGAAAATTCGTATGGTAAGTACTTACCTTTACAGCTACAGTGACTCAAAAACGCCTAACCCGCACGGTCGTGCGGGTAACGAAATCCTGCGAGCCCTAGAAGCCACATTAATAGAGTATAATTAATAGTTTTTCTATATATTTTACAATTATTTAAACATTAATATAAAAATTTGTATTCAAGCATTTAGAAATGTATTGATAAATACCTTTTTATGACATATAAAAAGAAGACGTGTTTTCGTTATATTTGAAAACAAAGCTAGATTTGCCAACTGAAAGTAAAACATGGAGCACAAACATCGTCTGTTGATAAAAAGTAACACATTTCACTTTCTATAAAACGGCTTCATCGTTAGATTCGCGATTTTCTTACATATGACTATTACAGAAGCAAAAATGTATAAGAATATCTAACACCCGCACGATCGTGCAGGTTGAGTCTTAAAGGGATATGAACGACTTTTCTGCCCAAGACTAACCTTATCATTTTTTTTCAATGTGTACTAAACCTAAAGAAAATAGTGTTAAAAGCAAATCTACTGTAATAGAAACTAATTCATTGTCAAATAACTGTAATGTAGATACTGTATATTTAATGTCTTTATTTGTGAAAATACAAGTGAACAGTAAATCAAGTGTGCTTAGAGCCTTGATTGATAGCGCGCGCGCATGGCACTCAGTATTCTTATATATCTAAACAATCAACAGAGAACTTGGCATTAAATCAAACAAGAAAATAAAAATGCAACATATGTTATTCGGAGGAAAGAAAACGAAATCTCAATTTCATGATGTGTTTGAGTTAAAAGTTTCATCGCTCGATGATTCATTTTCTTTTTATAATAAATTCTACTTAGAAAGTAAGATTTGTGGCAGAGTGTGCCAACATTAACTGTGATCCTAACATAAACAAATTAAATCAAAAGGGAATTATTTTAGCTAACATGAAATAAGAAATAAGTGGTATTCAGAAAATTTTTGATCCACACAGTTGGTCTATTAAGTTCTGTAACATTGCCTCCTAAAATTTTATTGCAAAAAACTTGGAATCTCAATTTAAATTGGAATTCTATTTTGCCGGATGATATCCTTAATTCATATAAAAGGTGGCTTAAAGAAATTATTTTTTTAAGTGATATAGAAATTTCGCGCTCTATTTTGAAATCAGTGATACAACTCAGATGCATGTTTCTGTCGATGCTTGCATAGAGGCATATATGCTGCGTATATCTTTTTAAGAACGGAGACTTCGGAAGGTGTAAAGATTTTTCTTGTAAGATCTAAGTCGAGGATATCTCCCTTTAAACAAGTAACAATCCCTAGATTAGAATTTATGGCATGCTGTATTGGTGCCCAATTAGCCCATTCTGTACAACTTTTCCTTAATATATATAACTGATATAGAAATAATATTTTGCAGTGATTCTATGGTAACTGTATTTTGGTTGAGAGATAAAGGGGACTGGTCAGTTTTCGTTGCAAATCGAATTACAGAAATTAAGTTACTTTTTCCTAAAAGTGATTGGCGTCACTTACGCGGAAATATGAATCCGGCTGATCTTATTTCTCGAGGGTGTACCCCCTGTAAATTTATTGAATCACGTTGGTTGGAAGGTCCTTCGTGGTTATTAGAGCCCCACCCCTCCCATGCTTGGCCCCTAAATGAATTAATTAATTGTGAGACTTCCGAAATTTTGTTGGAAAGAAGAAAGATAAGATTATGCAATTTAAACTTGTCAGAAAAAGAGGTACCTTGGTATGCTAAGAAATTTTCTATATTTAATTCTATTATTAGATTAGTAGCATGGATATTAAGATTTATCAGTATTGTAAAAAATAGTCATGAAAAGAGAAACTTAGAGAAAAATTTAACCTTAAATGAAATAAAGATTTAAATTTTCACGATTTAAAATAAATACCAAACTTATGTGTTTTTAAAGATGAGGAAGGTATAATTCGAGTAAAACCCCGAATTACAGAACGCATAGATACTCCTAACTTTTTATCACCTATTCTCTTGCCTAGCGATTGTATTTTCACAAAACGACTTATTGAACATTTTCATGTTGAAAATTACCATGCTGGAACTCAGTTACTCTTAAGCATAATTAGAGAAAAGTATTGGATATTAGGTGGTAGGAGAACTGTTCGGAAAGTATGGAATAATTGTATTAAGAGCCCCATCGATTTAAAAGTAGATCACTCTAGTTGCTGAACCATCTTCTTTACCGTGTAAAAGATGCAGCAGTATTTGAAGTGATTGGTGTAGACTCCTCTGTGCTTAAAGCGAAGTGATAAATCTTGGATTGTTATCTATACATGTGCCCTTTTTCGAATGGTGCATTTTGAACTACACTGCTGGCCAGCGTAAATGCAACACCCTGAAGCAGTGATTCTCAAACTTTCATTTCTTGTGACCCACTTTTCAATCATAATTTTCATCGCTCCCCCTGCATACAATAACAATGTATATATTTTAAAAATAACGTACTGAAAGTTAAATGCAAAAGCTACAATATGACTTTAATTATAAACTGAACAAATTATCAAGAGAAGTATTAAATTTTATGTATAATTTTGTATAGAACAAGCCCATGAAAGTCACTATCAATTATTAATCTTGATCTTAAATTAGTAATGATAAATTAATTATCAAATACATTATACAGTGCAGATGCATTTATAAGTATATTATATCAATGTAAATGTGTACTTTACTTTTTTATTATGTCAGAAGGTTTTCGTTTTGCTTCCTTTCAGTAAATTTGCAATTTTTCAAATCCTTTATTTTGGACTTTTTGATATGCTCACTCCCCCTTGTAAGGTTATCACGCCCCCCAAGTGGGGCGCACCCCACAATTTGAGAAAAGATGCCCTGAAGGAAGCATGCAAATAACATGAAATTTACAACATGCATTAGCGGAAGTGAAATATGCAAATGATTAAAATTTCAGCTCAGACACACATCACGCGCGCCTGTAGCGCCACCTCAAAGAGCCATTTAAGGCATGGAGATTTCGACGATTTCAAGTTCATCAATTGTGTTTTTCTTGTGGTTTTTTCAAAAAAACAATCAGTTACGTCTCGTAGAAAACAGCGATTAGCTTTTGATCAAGTATCCGAGTTCGACAGAGGAAGAATAGTGGCCTACCGAGATTGTGGATTAACTTTCAGGAAAATAGGCAGTCGTATTGGACGAAACCAAACAAATGTAATGCGGATATGTGACCGTTGGATACAGGAGGATACAACGGACCGACGTGATCGATCGCATCCATCTCAATGCACCACTTCAAGTGAGGACAGGCAAATTGTGCTCATGGCAGTGACGGATCGCTCAGTCACATTACGAACCATAGCACAGCACATTGAATCTGTAACGCATCATTCAGTGTCTGCGTGTACCATTCGACGCCTTTTACTGCAGAGTGGTCTGTCAGCAAGACGTCCATTGCTTGGTCTACCCTTGACGCAGAACCACAGACGTCTCCGCCACCAATGGTGCGATGAAAGAAGGATGTGGGTGGCAGAATGGAATGAAGTTGTCTTTACTGACGATTCACGCATTTGTCTGCAACACCACGATGGTCGGATTTGAGTCTGGAAACACCGTGGAGAGAGGATGCTGAACAGCTGAGCTATGCACTACTACACTGGTCCTTCACCGGGTATTATGTTATGGGGTGGTATTGAATATCACTCTCGCACTCCTCTAGTACGCATTGCCGATGCTTTAAACAGACAGCGCTACATCTCCGAGGTGTTGGAGCCAGTTGTCCTTCCTTAGTTTCAGGGCTTGGCAACAGCCATATTTCAACAGGATAATGTGCGACCATACGTGGCACGCATTGTCCAAAGGTTCTTCGTCAATCACCAGATTGAATTGCTTCCCTGGTCGGCTCGCTCTCCGGATCTTTCACCGATAGAAAATAGGTCCATTGTTGCTCAATGATTGATCCAGATTACACCCCCAGCTGCCACACCAGATCAACTTTGGCAACGTGTGGAAGCTGCTTGGTCTGCTTTACCCCAAGAACACTTCCAATATCTCTTTGAATCAATGCCGAGGCGTGTGGCAGTGGTAATCCGCAACAATGGCGGCTACTGTGGCTACTGATTCTGGCAGGAACCACACTTCACAGAAGTCTTTAAATTTAATCATTTGATACTTGGTCAACATGTTATCTACAAAATAAATTTTATTGTGCTATCTCTTGTCTTTCTTGGTGTTGCATTTACGGTGGCCAGCAGTGTAGATTCTTCTCTTTCTACTGATTCATTTTTGTTATCTTTCCGACGTTTTGTAGCCAGAAGAGGTAGACCTCGCGTAATATATTCTGATAATGGAACAAATTTTGAAGGTGCTTACAATGAGTTGATGGCTATCGATTGGCATGGAGTTTCACGATATGCCGAAATACAACGCATAATCTGGAAATTTATACCCCCTACTGCCGCTTGGTGGGGTGGAGTTTGGGGGAAAGAATAGTTAGAACATTAAAGGAGCTTCTGAGAATAACTCTAGGTAAAACTATATTCACATTTGAAGAATTGACAGCCATCTTATGTGAATGGAAAATGTTGTTAATTCACGCTCTTTTACGTATCTATCTGAGAATTTGCAAGATCTTACACCAATCGCTTCAGCTATGTTTTTATGTAATAGACCATCATCGGAAACAACATATTTGGATATGCTGGACGGTAATCATCTTCGCAAAAGACTATTTAGAGTGACAATGATGAGAGAACTAAGATATAACGCTTTAGAAAGGAATATCTTTGTTAATTGGTTCAGCGCTATCGGCAAGATCCACAGTCTTCTAACATTGAGTAGGAGCAATTGTAGTAATTGTTGATGATGTGAAAAAGCGTCTTCAATGGCCTTTAGCAAGGGTCATAGAGCTGATACGGGGAAAAGATAGACTTGTGAGGACAGAGAGAGTAAAAACTCAACATTTTATCTTAGTTCGTCCCATACAATGAATATTTCCTCTTGAGGCGAGTAGTAGTGATTTTCAAGAACTGCTAAATCCCCCTGCTGACTCATCTATGAAGACTTTCGACAACGATGTGAACTTGCCTCAAGTGTCAATATTTGGTCGTGAAATAAAGAGACCTAATAGACTTTAATTTTAGTGACTTTTAAACTTAGTTTTTGAGTAGCTATGCAGCTCCTCAAAAAGGGGAGAGGATGTTGCGAAAGGAGTGCTAAAAGGCATCTTTTCTTTTCCTCCAATCAAAGAGCAGCAGAACTATGTCACAGCTGATTGCACTGTCTTGTCGCGTTTTTTAATTACTTGTTCTTGTACTGTGATCGTGTAATGTCATGTGTTTGTGCTCGTGATAATTAAATGCTTTTATGTGTCACTTTGCGTTCATACTCAATTTTGGTAAATTGTTAAATAGCTAGCGTTCACACGACATCGGGTAGTCAACCGATTAGTTTTTATTTTAAAGTGAATCGTATTAGGTTTCGTTTCACCTACGATCATCTCTGTCAATCCGGTTCCTGTTCTCGAACCCTTGATCATTCCTGTTATTACGATTTCTGTTCTCGATCCCTTGGTTAACCTGGTTCCTCTGGGGCCTATTACCTATGTACTTCTTTAATTATATATCCTATCATTTTGCCGATCCAAAACTTCTGCATCCCTTCAATTTCTATTCCTACGATCGTCGGGAGATCTCCGATGCGCGTCCCAATCTCGTCTTCCTATATTACTACTCGCACCTTGGGTGCCTCTCTCTAAATAGCTATCTTCATATTTCGTTATCATTTTTAAGAGCTGCGCTCTAGACGCTGGATTCCTAATCTCTACATACTCCATAATTTGGGGCTCGAGTCGAGCATATTATTGCTGACCAAACCCTCTTCAGGCATATTTAGTCCCAATTGCTTATGTTTTTTTAACAGATCATAAGATAATTCCGATTTCGCCTGACCTCTATTTTGATATGACAAATGGAACCTAACTTCCGAATTTGTCTTATTCCATATTACAGTTAAATTTTTCTTTAACGCCTCCTTTAATTGCGCAAAGCCAGTGGCTGTCCCTGGCACTAAAGAATATCTAAATATTTCAAACCGATCCAAAGCGCGTTCCCTGAGATGACCTTTAGATATGCACAAGAGAAATTGCTGGGAATCTCATAAAATTTAACATTAGTCTCAATGCATTCCAGAAACTCCTCGACATTTTCCGACCCAGGAAAAAAAAGTCCAGGCAAAATCCTCAATCCAGATCCAACTACTATCTCGGGGTTAGGAAAATGAAGATGTCCTTGGGACAAACTCGTTGAGTGGCACTCAAAGGGTATTCCTCATCATCTTGTCGACCTAAATCTGTAGGAGGGAAAGATGGATGACCACTAGACTAACATTGATAAATCTAATTTATAATTACCAAAGCTAATGTTCCAGAACAAGCAATCTATAAAGAGAACCTATGGAGTGATATAAAGCGAGCGCCAACCTTATGGGAATAAGCGAATGAAATCCGAATAGCTTAACTTTAATTAATTCTATATTAACGATTCTAAATTCAATAATTTATTCTGGTAGATAAAATCCGCCTTTATTCACGCGGCGTAATTCTAATTCTTTCCGTATTAACTTAGCTTTCAGCGACTCAACTCCTTCTCCTTCAAATCTTCGATTATCAAACTATAACTATATATTCACTAGCTAATTTGCATCTCATGGTTTTTTCTTGAAAGGGATGACTGTGAAATAACGCGATTACTGGCCCAAAGATTCCTTAAGAGGATTATTAGTTGAAAGTAACGTAAAGTCCCGTCACAAATTAAATTGAGATTATATTAAATTGGATGATAGGTTTGATCCTTTATTAAGATAAGGATCGAGTTTGATAGTCTCCTAATCGTTAGCGTTTTACTGTCATTGTTCCACTTTTAAGGTTAACATAGAGACATTCTCTTATTATTAATAGTTGAAATTGTGTCTGTTCTTTGTGTGGAGATAGATAGATTAGTTGGATCATGTCGAACGTTTCTCCCCTCCCCACACACACACATCTATGTGCCCACGAGAGAGCCTCTTACATATGTGTTTAATCTAATGCCAATGTCTATATTTCAACTAGAGACACCATTACATTTACATTAGAGACAATATGAGAAGCTGTCTCATTTCAAGAGAAAAATTAGTTATAAGAATGATGGAAACCGAGTGGATAGGTCGACGCGTTTAACTCGCTACTAGACCGTTCTGACTTCACTGTGATGAGGTGTTAGGGTCAGAGGACAAGAGACTACAGGCTTCAAGACTCCGTCGACAGAACAAAAGTCGAGATGACCGTCATATGACCCTTGTTAAGGTTAGTCGGTTCAGCAACAACTACCTCACTGTCACGAGTCAAGGCATTGGCAAAACCTTCAGTACGGGCCTCTGTTTCTGTTCGTACCATCAAAAGTGCTTGGCTGAAGGACAATTGTTATTACGGCGCCTATTACGTTCAAGGTTTAATGGATGTGTGTGTGAGTGGTCTCATTCATTAGTTCAAGAGAGTCACAAGGAAGAT
>BMAV01000383.1:183787-199965 GCA_019973955.1 Trichonephila inaurata madagascariensis
GGCTATCTGCTAAATTTTTACATTGTTGCTTAAGTTTTGCACACCAGTGTATTTCAGATGCCTGGAATAATGTTTAATTCTCAATTATACACCAGATGAGACCCCCGGATTATTTGTAATGTGTTTAGACATAGTGAGTTTATTTTAACCAAGATGTCAGCACAACCAAGCATATACACTGACTTCCAAAAGTTAGCACTAAGATGTAAAATGCAAAAAAATCAACAAATACTGCTTTTATTGACACAAAATTTGGCAGTAAAGTAGCATATATATTTATACATAAAACAAAATCAATAATTATATACAGAAATGAAAACAATATTAAATTTTTGTAAATTATCAGATAATGTCATAATGGAGACTTAAACAGAATTATGTATAAAGTGAAAATAAACAGCATAAAATGAAAAAAAAGGACATTAGTAGGGTACATGATTCCCCCTCATCTGTATGCAAACCTTACACCTTCTGACCATGCTTTCAATTAGGTGGTCAACCACCGCAGAATTAACCAATCGCCATTCTTCTTGTAGAGCAGTTTCCAGCTCAATAAGAGCAGCTGGAGGTGGTAAAAGTAAAAATACAGCACGGCCGAGAGCATCCCAAAGATTTTCAATGGGATTAAGGTCGGGCGAATATGCTAGCCACGCCATACCCGCAATCCCTTCACTCTCCAGGTAGTCATAGACGATGTCAGCTCTATGGGAACGTGCATTATCGTCCATTAAAACAAAAGTAGGGCCAACTGCTGCAGCGTACAATCTTACAATGGGTCCTAGGACTTCATCTCGATACCGGACAGCCGTCACAGAACCCCGTTTAAAGACGTGCAGGTCGGTGCGGTATCCTAATGAAATCCCAGCCCACACCATGATGCTTCCGTTTCGGAATGCGTGATGTTCGGGGATGTTTTGGGGCTGATTGCGTGTTCCTTGTTTACGCCTTATCCTTATACGCTTGTCATCTGTCTCCAGAGAAAATCTTGACTCATCAGTAAACATGACATTGCCTCATTCAGACACAGTCCGATTGCCATGTTCCCGGCACCACTTTAATCGTGCCCTTCTTGATTGGACGGATAGAGGAACATAAACTCGAGGTACCCGGGCAAACAGTCCATTCATATGTAATCTTCGGCGTACAGTAGCTGCAGATATAGCCTTACCAATGGACGCTGTAACCATAAACGTCACACGTGTGGATGTCATTTTGTGATTCCGCTTGGCTACAAAAGTAATATATCGATCTCCCTCGGGGGTTATAACCCTTGGGCGACCACCTACGGGCCTTTGGACAACTTTCTGTGTGGTTTGGAATAGTTTCCATAAACGTGAAATTACAGAACGATGAACGCCGAAGAAAAGAGCAACATCTGTTATCGACTGCCCTGCTTCAATGCGCCCCACAGTACGCCAGAGCTCAGAATCTTTCATTCGTTTTCCAGAAGTCATAGAAAAACGTATGACTTGAAAATAAATTGTACGAAAGTTTTAAACACCTGCTTCAACACTTACAATCAACTTCTGTAACCCTTCATAAAGCTGTCTTCTCATAAGACTGCCCTGTTTGCATATTTCTTGACATGAAAGCACGATTGGCTGTTACCTAACATATATTTGCCTACTTCCATCTATCTCTGCAGCAAATTGCATCCTCTTCATTTCTGATTGGCTTCCGGAAATTAGAATTTTCCTCTCCCCGCTTAACTTTTGGAAGTGAGTGTATATTAGCGGTATGTTTTTATAACCGTAGCTCAGTTACATACTAGCAGTCCAAATTCCAACATCTGTTTTGGTTTCATTTATCTTTGCAATTCAAATTATTTTTGCCTCTCTAGTAGAGAATAATGAAACTACGTACATGTGTTGTAATGGGTCTATTTGCGTACTTCCTACTAATCTTTTATGAGAATAATTGTTTCTTTAAGAATTATTCTGCTGAAAAATTTCAGCCGAAGAAGAAGACGTGAACTATTCAAATCAAGGCTTATATTTAAATATTAACTTTCAGAGTCAAGAGAGAGAAGGATTAGAAGCAAAAGATAGCATTTAGTTATTAACGTAAAGCTAGTCGAGAACGCTTCGTAGATTATTTGTTTAATATTTAAGATAGACGATTTGGTCAATTGGCTAATTAAGTTGAATTAGGGTAGGCTTGAATAAGATTAGCTTATAACGTATCTTCAAGTATATAGAAGGTTGATGCTAGGCCGTGCTAAGAGTAAGTGATCCGTTTTACAATTAAATTTTCAATTATCTTGTCTACCTCGCTACTGCTCACATATTTTTCTATTGGTACATTTCTTAACTTGGTTTATTGAAATTTGCTAGGTTGTAGAGAATTGTTAATAAATTGTGTTTGTGTTGACTATGGCTAATCTTAATTCTGATCTTATTGCACTAATGGATGTGACCACCCATCCATTACTGCGTATGATAAAATCAAAATTGATTACCAATAAACTCGAAAAAGCTTAACTATTAGAAAAATTACCTGAAACATGAATC
This sequence comes from Trichonephila inaurata madagascariensis, assembly GCA_019973955.1. Classification (NCBI taxonomy): domain Eukaryota; kingdom Metazoa; phylum Arthropoda; class Arachnida; order Araneae; family Nephilidae; genus Trichonephila; species Trichonephila inaurata. The sequence goes on from BMAV01000383.1 coordinate 186,298, forward strand.
TATTAAGAAAATGTAAAGAAAAAGTCTCATTGGACTAACATGGATAATTATTAGGATTTCTAAGTCTATCACCCATTTAAAACAGTGATATAAGGGTAAGCATTACTCTTTTTTAGGATCAGAACCTTCCAATTCAGCAGAACGTCTCAACATAATAGTACACAAGAACAGTGTTGAAAATTAAGCTTAAGACTGCAATCAGAAAATCCAAAATCCAATAAAATATTAAAAAATAAAGGAGGAATAATGTAAGTAGAATTTTTCTACGAAAAAGATTATTACATACAAAAAATTTCAAATAAAATTAAAAACAAAAACAAGAAAAAAAAAGTAAAAAGTATGCCTTAATTTGTGCCAACCAATATTTTAAAACATTTTGCATCTATTACTATGAGCAAACAGTGTGATAAGACATGAGTCAAGCGATGAACGAAAAAACTGAAGATAACTTTTTGTAACTAATCAAAGTGTTTGGTAGTTTAAAAATAGAAATAATCTTTTACTGAAAAGCTAAAATTGTTTTAAAATATATTTAAAAACAAATGTAGCAGGATAGTTGTAATCAAGCCAATATTAATTGAGGGTTTTTTAGTGTAATATTATTAACTTTTAATTCATTATCACAGACAAAAAATATTTTTTTTGTGCAATTTAAAAAATATTTCTAAAAATAAATGTTTGTGGATTACTATTCCAGAATGGCATTTTCAAAAGTCTCTTTTATCAGAAGTCTATCTTTTTTTTTCAAGAATTCTCAACTTTTAACTGCTTGTCCAAAAAGTTTGCAGACTCAATGTTGTAATTGGTTTTTAAAAAGTTCAAATACTGTGCATGATAAGTAAAATTAGTAACACGTGCTACTTTTTGCTTCAAGTATATAATTAAATCTAAATAAATTACATAAGTTGTTTGCAATTTATTTTCATTTTCATAATAGTGTAAACCAGTCCTTCTCAAACTTCTAATATCTGTGACCCAATATATTCAGACATAATTTTTATCTCGAGCCCCCTTCTTAAGTTGCTGAGCAATAGTTTTTGAGAAAAATAAAAGGCAATCCAAAAAAGCGGAACAAACCGTGGCAAAAGATTGTTGAAGCAGGGTTTTAAAAGAACTTTACTAATTATTCCTGACTCGACAAGAGGTCAATTTTAAAAAGGTGTAGACAATAGATTCGTGTGGAAGATAAACGAACATTTCTTCATAAATGTGATGGAAAAATTGTTTTACTTTTTATTTTAAAATTTATTCTTTAATTTAAGTGACATATTTAAAATTCCGTTTTTAAAAAGTAAAAATCATTTTGTAAAATAAAACAAAATGACAATAATTATTTAGGATGCATATCTAGCAATATTGTATCATTTTGGATTTGTAACAAAAAGAGTCATCTTCGAAATAACTTGCTTAGGGTAGTATGTAATATTTTTCTTTTTACGAAACATCAAAGTTAGGTGACATCAGTTTCTCAAATAACCCAAACTACGTTCCTTTTAACTAAACCAGCAAATATTTCTGCTCCATTTGTGACTGAGAAATAGCACGGCTATTAAGTACTACGTTAGTGAAAAACAACCCTTTAAATTGTGGAATTTGTGGTCACATTTCAGAATGATTCGATAGCAGGTATCAACAGAGGTGTTTTTAAAATTAAAATGTTTTTCCTGAAAATGAAAACATATGAATGATTGAGGGAGGAACAAGTGTTGAACAGTTTTGGAATTTTAACTAAATAAGTCAACTTCTGAAGAACTTGCGGGTGATGTATCTATAATAGTTTTCTTTTTATGGAGAGTCTAGGCTGGATGGCCGCTTTTTCTCAAACCCCGATTCACACAAATTACGTTAATTTTTACTAAATCAGCAAATCTTTTTTTGACTTGTGACTGAGATTATTAGAACGGCTGTGTAAGGCATCGTTTCTCAAATTACGAGGCTCTTCCCCTAGATGACGGGATAACCCTACATATGGGGATACGAGTGTATCTAAAATTCAAAAATAAAAGATTATTTAATAATAAATTATTCATTAACTGAAAAGGAGCAAAAACACAGAAATTCATTCTGACACATTTAGACTTATAATCTCTATATATATATTTATAAATAAAAAAAGTGACTCACTCACTCTTCACGATATCTCCAGAACTACAGATGATATTTAGTAGACATGTTCCTTTTATACAGTAGAGAACGAATTTTACGAACATCGAACCGCAAAGGGCGTTATAAATAATTGTTCCCATTTTAAGACAATTAGACGTACAGTCTTCAAATTTAGTAAGCAGATTCCTTTGATAAAATAGAGATACGCTACAAGAAACGTATTGTGAAACCCGACACACAGGTGCCGTTGAGGGGGATTGAGTGGAGTTATAGATAATTACTTTTATTTTAAACATATTAGACGTAGGGCCCTGAAATTTGAAAAGCAGATTTCTTTCAAAGTGTAGATATCTGCTTCAAAGGAGGTTTTATGAAAATAGATCCCCACGTGACATTGCGGAGAAATTATTCCATTTTTAAACTATTAAACACACAGTTTTGAAATTTAGAGAGAGAATACGCTGATTCCTTTCACAGAGAAGATATTTGCTACACAAAAGGGTGTTTTTGAAAATAATTAAATGTGACTTTTATGGGATTGTTGTATACAAAATTCCATAATAATTTATACGGTTTATATTTAAAGTTGTATTCTAGCTTGAGAGCATTATCATTGTATTCCATACATTATTTTTGTACGTAGAAGAAAGTGATGAAATTGAAAATTAGGTCGCTAATATTGAAAGTGTGAGAATTGCTGTTATAAGGTCATGTTAGGGAAAAAAAACACATCGTAGAATTGTGAAATTTGTGAGCACGGTAGCTAATATTGGGATGAAGGGTGTCGATGTTCCTTATTTTCAAGAAGTTACTTTTCCTCATTTAACCAAGCGCATGGAATTTTTTTTTATATTTTTCCCAGAACAGTTATGGCCCCACCCTTCACCTTCTTCCCGATTATTTATTCATTCGCTAGGTTTCAGGATTCCCTATACTTTTATATATATAAATGATATAAAAAAATCTGGAAGATAATTGATAATATGATCATTATTCATCCTTCTTTACCGCCTATTATTTTAGATATTTCAAATGTAGGCCAAGGCAAAGATATTAGTATGGTGTTGTTTAGTTCTATTAATCCAAAATTAAATCTTCTTCTAGCTCCTCCCCAGCTCCTCCAAGAATTTTTGTCACACAAGATCAAGATGTCGCAACAGACAATGAAGACAGGGATCCAAATCAGTCTTGGTTTTGTGTTGGAATTCTACACCTGTTAAGGGACTGTATGAGATTTCGTCGTCAGAGACAGGATTCTATGGTTCGGAACTCTTCTACATTCTTAAAAGGCAGTGCGGAGGAAAATCAACTGGTAGTTATCGGACCCAGTGAGGTTGGTAAAACTGCCCTGGTGAGGCAGTATATTGAGGGAAACTTCATAGAAACCCATCATCCAACTACCGAAGAAAACCACATTCACATCATTAAAACACCCGGTAAGTATAACATCCCATTTCTTTTTTTAATAAACTGTATTTGTTCTAATCTTTGCTGTCATCGATTTTAAGCCACTCCCGTTACTCTCATCAAGTTTTTGTGACAAAATAAAAAAAAATAGCATCATTTATCCTGAACCTATATTTACGAAACTTAAAATAGAAATAATAAGTGGATAAATGGTTTATTTTACCAGTTTTCAAAACTTCTAATTCATTAAACTGCAATTGATTTAATTATTATTATCAAGCTGAATTTAACGAATGTTTCTGCCTTTTCCATCCTAAGTAACACTCTATTTTCAGAAGCATTAACATTGGGGAAAAAAATTGCTTTTATTCGAATAAAATAGGCATTTCTATATCACGATTTATTCAGCGGGCATGATAGCCTAGTCATCATGATTTTGATACATAGGGAGTCGTTAACATGATGAATAGATGTACTTGCTTATAATTTTTATAATTATGATTATATTTCAAACATTTTGTACTTTTTGAAACTATAATCCTTTGTAAATAATGTGTAAGAGATTGGAATTATTAAATTTAAATTTAAAAGAATTATACCTGTTTGAAAATTGTTTACATTTTCACCCCTCGAGACACAATTAACACCACTAAAACCTCTTAAGTTTTCCCGGAATTAGTTCCTGTTGTTCTGTTGAACTGAACAACTTTCGTTCCCCTTTTTTAAAGGGGGGAAATTTTTTTCACTGTATTTGGAGGTTTTCCCAGGTTGCGTTTTAATATCTCAGAGCTTTAAATATTTTCCATTTATTCGAACTCTGTAGGGGTTACTAATTCTCTCGGGGAGACATTTGTCCAAATAAATAGCATTTTGTTGAAACGCCCTTGATCCGCAAATATCCGACTACATTATCATTTTTTCCCATTGGATGTTCTTGAGTTCATTCCCCAAAAATTTTACAATTTTTTCATGCCTCCCAAAGTGTATCAAATTTTCTCCCCACACGGTTTTTTCCCTCCGTGAAAGCAGTGGTTGCTCACCCCGGAGCAAATCTTACTGTTTGGAGAAGTTTTGTTCCCATTCGACTCCTTTTTTTGCTTGCCTCCTTTTTCTTGTACAATCACGGTATCCAATCTTTTTAGGCTTACGGAAGTTTTCATTTTAGAGCCCATATGAAATTGTTCTTTTTTTTAAACAAAACTGTGTTTTTTTCATGGTAAAGGATTCACACATGGCCGATCCATCTTGAAACCAATTTTTACTGCCAAGTAATGTTTTGAATAAATTTTAGGTTTTGAGAAAAAGTTTTTTTTTTAATAAACGAATAAATATGAATAACTAAAATGACACTCAGCAAATAAAAACTGATCACGACACCCATGTAGAAAGTGGTTTCGTAGAAGGAATGTGTGGGAGGAAACGCCCGAGGACCACGCATTTATTCCGCTTGAAAAATAGTTCGCCCGTTCCCAACTCATCAACCCTTAACCAATTTATTGTTATTTTAGAAATGATATTTGAGTCTCCATTCACCCTGAACCCGTTGACGTTGGTATCGGGACACTCTGTATATTTGCTGATTTCTTGAAAAAATGCTATTTTAGGAAAGCTTTTTAAAACCGTTTCTTTACCCTTTTTACAAGGTGATTATTTTTAAATATAAATATACACTAATTCCCCTTTTATTAAAAATTTTGACTTATTAACTAGGGTTTTCACAATAAAAAATCCCAAATTTAAAAAAAACAGGAAAATATTTTTAAGTGGAGCTTTTGCTATCCGGTTTAAAAAAATGTTTTATATTTTTACAGCTTAAAAAAAAATTCTTCTTGTGGTAAAAATCGGCATAAAAATTAATTTCCTACAAATCGGCATAATAGCTAAATTTTAATGCTTTTTTTAAAAAAAAATTCCATATATTGTTTACACATATTTTAAAATGGTTTTAGATAATTGCTTGTGAACTTAAATGAAAGTTTATGTTATCGTAATTTTAGATATAATTGAATTAGTTATAAAATATGAGAGATGCTTTATATTTCCCTTTGGGGTTTTTCTCAAAACCAGTACCGTATATATACTTCAGCTTATATTGAAACCGGTTTTCGTAAAACTAGAAAAAAAGCTCAGTTTGATTTAAATTGTTTTTTTGAAAATATGGGGTATCTTATACATTATGGATTACTTGAAATTTTATACAACTATTAAAATTTTGAACAAGCTACGTGCTATCATCAGACAGTGTTTAAATTGAATCAGACAGATTGAAAACTTTTTTTTAGAAAAAAAAAAATGCTTAACTTTTATTGTTCATTTAAAAAGGGGAAAAAGTAAAACTTTGTAAATTGATATTACTTGCTTGGTCCCCAAAGTGATAAAAAAGAATAAAACCCGGATTTCTAGGTAACGTTAAAAAGGCACTAAAGTAATTACATAAGCTCGTACATAGATTTAACTATAACTTGGGGGGGAAAAATGGTATCGAAAATTTTTTTTTTTTCATTCCGTAGAAATTTCATGCAGTGAATATAAAAAACTCATCTGTCTCAATGAACTACCCAGCCATGTTGGGGCAACGTTCGTATCGGGAGGGGATTCCTGCTTGTTTTCGGTTTAAACAATGCCCAATCATTCCACGAAGCCATCCAACTTTGGGAATACATAAAGACACTCCGAGGTAAAAAAATAAAAAATTTTTCCAAACTTTCCCATTTAGCAGCAATTTACATTTAAGAAAAAAGAACTTTTAATATTTGTAAAAAAATATTTCCATTTACAATTGACCAATATAAATCTTTTCATATCTAGAATTTAAAATACTTAAAACTTTTTTAACTAAAAGGGGGTTTTTAAATTAAAATTAAAAAAGAGTTTGCCTTTAGTTTCAAATACAGATATGGACAATCATATTCCCCAAAGTGACCATATTTTGTTTTTTTTTAAAAAGGAGCTGATGAGTGGTATTTTACAATTACATATCTAATAATTTTTGGGGGCTGGTATCGAACTTCTTTTCAAAAAATTTAACATTATGAATGAGAAAGATGTTTGAGTTTTGGGGCTTATATGAGACATATGATTTTTTGGTAATTACAAAAACTAAAAAAAATTGAATTGGAAAGAACAGAAAATTTTAAAAAATATTTGAATGGGAAAGAGTTACAAACTAATATTTAAGGATCAAGACATGAACAATAGACTCTAATGTTCGGAGCCAATTATAAAATTATATCCACAGGAAATTTTGCAAGATAAAAAAAGAAAAAAAAAGATGTCACATAAATAGTGTGTTACTTTTTTTAATTTTAATTTATAAATACTTTACTCTTTTTTTAAAAATTTATTTCCTTTAAAATTCAGATGAGACTTTTAATGTTGAAGGCTTTAACATTAAGGTTTTAAGGTATCCGACTACGTTCGAAACCGGATTTTGCAAAAAAACGTATAAAAAGGAAATATTTATGATATTTAGTGTCACTTGGATTAAAAAATATATTTAAAATTGTTTTAAAAATAGTAATACGATCAAAAATTATTTAAGTACAATATTTTGATAAAAAAAGAAAACAGAATGAACAATTTTCAAAATAATCTCCTTTTGTGAAAAATGCTTCTACACTGCTGGCCACCGTAAATGCAACACCCTGAAGGAAGCATGCAAATAACATGAAATTTACAACATGCAGTAGCGGAGGTGAGATATGCAAGTTATTAGAATTTCAGCGTAGACACACATCACGCGTGCCTGTGGCGCCACCTCAAAGCGCTATTTAAGGCTTGGGGATTTCGAAGATTAAGTTCGGCAATTGTGTTTTTCTTGTGGTTTTTTCAAAAAACGATCAGATATGTCTCGTAGAAAACAGCGATCAGCTTTTGTTTAGGTATCCGAGTTCGATAGAGGAAGGATAGTGGCCTACAGAGATTGTGGATTATCTTTCAGGGAAATCGGTAGTCGTGTTGGACGAAATCAAACAACTGTAATGTGGATATGTGACAATTGGATGCAGGAGGGTACGACGGACCGACGTGGTCGATCGCATTCCCTTCAGTGCACCGCTTTACCTGAGGACAGGTGAATTGTGAGCATGGCAGTGACGGATCGCTCAGTCAGATCACGAACCATAGCACAGCACATTGAGTCTGTAACGCATCATTCAGTGTCTGCTCGTACCATTCAACGCCGTTTACAGCAGAGCGGTCTGTCCGCAAGTCATCCATTGCTTGGTCTACCCTTGATGCAGAACCACAGACGTCTCCACTGCCAATGGTGCAATGTAAGAAGGATGTGGGCGGCAGAATGGAATGAAGTTGTCTTTACTGACGAGTCACGAATCTGTCTGCAACATCACGATGATCAGTTTCGAGTCTGGAGACACTGTGGAGAGAGGATGCTAAACAGCTGCGTTATGCACCGCCACACTGGTCCTGCACCGGGTATTATGGTATGGGTCGGTATTGGATATCACTCTCGCACACTCCTCTATTACGCACTGCCGGTATTTTAAATAGCCAGCGCTTTATCTCCTAGGTGTTGGAGTCAGTTGTTCTTCCTTACCTTCAGGGCTTGGCCACAGGCATATTTCAACAGGATAATGCGTGACCACACGTGGCACGCATTGTCCAAGGGTTCTTCGTCAATCACCAGATTGAATTGCTTCTCTGGCCGGTGTATTATTATAATATTTTGCCTGTATATAGCTCAGACCTCTGTACAGAGGCTCAACTAGAATTTTTGAAATATATAACTTAGAAGTATATTTATCCATGTTTTATGACAAGAGAAGGGAGAAATTTTAAGAAAAAAAAACGCCCATAATTATATTAATTGGTTGTAACTCCGAAAATAATGTGAATTTTTCAAAAATAATAGTTGAGACTCTGTGGAAATGTCTGAGCTATATACAGGGAAAATATTATTATAATAGAAACATTTTTCCCAAAAGGAGAATATTTTGAAGAAAGGTTATTCTAAGTTAATTTTTTTACGAAATATTGTATTTAAATAATTTTTTTTGTCACAATGCGCTTTTTTAAAATCACGGTTCTGAACGTAGTCGGATACCTTAAATGAATACTAGATACGGGGCCCGACACTGCACGGGCTTTTTCAAGAGCATAACGTTTTGCGAATGGAAATTACCTCTTGTCGTCTCGTATTCAGTCCTTCTTGGTTTGTGTGTGATTTCTCTCAATATTTTTTCCTTAAAATTTATTTTTTAGAAATTTCTTCTATGTCTTTGCTCGTCGGATGGGTCTGTTTCCCCTCCGCTTAGCCCGGCGTTGTACGGGCTTTTTTCAAGAGTGTAGTTTCATTCCTCATGAAAATTTCCAATTTCTGAAGGCCAGCACTTCTGGGTGTCTGTGTATTCTTAATGTGATTTCTATATTTTTGCCATTAAAACTCCCTTTTCTGAAATGTCTTCAGTTTCTCTTCCTTGACTGACAGGTTTCTTTCTTCTCAGTTGAGCCCGGCGCTGCACGGGCATTTTCGAGTATAAAACTTTTTTTTCCAGAGAGAAATCTTTTTTTTAAATTTCTATTTTCGATTTAAATTTACAAAACTAATCTAGTTTTATCCATAAGAGAACATATAATGTGTGATTTTAGTATTGAGAATTAATTTAGTAATGAATTATAAAAAACAACGCTGCTTTAGTTTTTTAAAAAAGTATTAAATTAAATTCATTTTTGTTAAATAATGAATTGAAACTTTCTTAATGTTAGCTATTGATTCAACAGCTTTTTTCTAGATTTTTAAAAATTCAATTATAAATATGTAATTATAAAAAAAGCAAAAACTATCGGGAGAATCCTAGAAATTTGTTTACATTCAGTTCATAAAAAGAGATTCAAAAAGAAAATAATACAAATTAATAAAAACATTTCATCATACCTTAAGCACTCGTTGGTTCTGTGGTTGCTTTACCAGAATTAATTATCACTGACATTTAGCAATTCTTTTCGTTGCTTTTTTACGGCTTCCCGAAACGGAAAAGTATTTTTTTTTTAAAAAAATAGTTTTATATTTGAAAAAACCCACAAAAACAAATTTTTTAACATTACAAAATTCCCTCAATTTTTTAAAAGGAATTAATGCTATATTTCGTTTTAACTTTATTTGGTAGCATTAGGTAACGTAGAAAATGCACCAATTTACTAAAAAAAGTTTTAAAAAATAGCCAGCCTTATGGCTCGGCATTACATGGGCTATTTCGAGTGAATTACATTTTGCCCATGGAAAATTCCCCTTCATTTCTTGATGTCAACATTTAGTGGTGTGAGCGTGATTTCTATTTTAATATCATTATAAAATTCTCATTTTTGAAATTCCTTTCACTTTTTTTCTTCATCGGAAAGGTTTATTTCCGTTTCGTTTAGCCTAGCATTGCACGGATTTTTTCCGAGTGCAAATTTTTTTCCTCATAGAAATTTCTCCATTCCCTCCCGATGCCAACGCTTCTTTGAGTATGTATTTGCAAGGGGGATGTTAGTGAGATCTGTATTTATGCCATTAACATTTTTTACGAAATTATTTCCACTTCTTTTCCTTATCATACAAGTTTCTTTTTCCTCCATTTAGCCGGCAATGCACAGGCTTTTTTCGAGTGTAATACTGTTTTCAATTCCTTTTCCCTATGGATAAGATTTTCAAATTTCTATTTTCGATTAAGGATTTACGAAAAACAATTTTGTGTGTGTGTGTGCTTTAGTTAATACCAAATATTTATTTAAAGCGAAAGGAAAACGTTTCTTACATATTATATTAGCCGAATGGCCCGGCGTTGCACGGGCTTTCTCTTTCCTTCATGACGCCAATTTTTTGTGTTTGTACGCGCAATTTGTGTGGGTTTTTTAAAATTATTTCATTAAATTTCTCTTTTTCGAAATTTGTTCCACATATTTTCGATTTAAGATAGGTTTCTTTTCTAGCCCGGCATAACACGGGGTTTTTTTAGTGTAAAATTATTGTACCCTCTTCCCCTCAAAATAGACATACCTTCAAATTTCGTGTATGATTTTTTAAAAACAACTTTGAGTTACAAAAAAATTTTTAAATGTGAAGGAAAAAAAAAAACCTTTTATTCTAATGCTAAAAAGTAAAACACAAAAATTTTATCTTTTTTTTAAAAAAGTTAGTTTCAAAAATAAAATAAAAAATAAATTTCAGATTTTCTGAAAAAATAATCGTTAAGCATAGTTAGATTAAAAATGTCCAAATGTAATTTTACCCAAAAATAATGGTTTTTACTTTTAATTAACAAATTAATAATTTAATAATGAAATAATAGAAATAATCATTTTAAAAAAATATATATATATTAATTAAAATCCGTTTTTTATAAGCAATAAATAAAAGTTTATTAGCTATTAAAACGATTGTTTTTTTAATGCTTGAAAAACCAATCTCGTTTGCTCATGTGTCCTTTTTTGTGTTTTCCCACTTCTATGTTTTTTTCGAATTATATATATAAAATATTAAAAGCTATAAAAAAAAAGAAAGGGAAAAACCTAGATATATTTTTGCATGTACTAAAAAAAAACATTCAAAAAAAAAAAAAAACTATCTGAAAAAAAACTTTTAAATTTTTTATTTTAATTTCATATTTTTTCCTTTCACTGTCATTGTTAAAAATTTTTGTGTAATGAAACAAAATAGTGTAAATAATTTATATCAGGAAAGTATAATACATTAATGTTATTTTTTTATTGTATTTTTTTTTATGTTAAAATCTTCCACCCCTCTCCTTCGAAATCGTTTTATTATGAAATAAAAAGGATTACACTGATGAACGGAATAAATTAAAAGCGAGCGTGCACTGAGGCGGGGGTGCAAACAAAAAGGAAAAAAAGATAGATGTATGCTGTCACGGGTTTTTTTGCAAAAATATCGAATTTTTCCTACTTTCGACAATTATCGTTAATTTTGGAAACTTCCCCTACCCTTAAAAATTATAGCCTATCTTTATTCTGATGTATACACTATTTTTTGTACAGTTTCTTAAAATCCATTCAGTTGTTTTCCTGAAAGATTTTTAAAACATCAAACATACTTTCCCTTTTTATAATATATATCTTGTTTAAAAAAAACACCTTAGTATATTTTTCTTTTTAAAAATAATTTCTTTAGGTCTAAAATAATAAAATTGATATTAAAATTCATTTATCAATCAATCCTTTTATTGTTACACAAATTTTAAAAAAATCTTCTAGTTTTACCCCAAAAAAAGATCATTTAGATTGAATATTTAATTTAGAAATGAATAAAATGGAGAACAAAACTCCTTTGGTTTTAAATAGAATATTAATTTAAATCAGTTTTGGTAAATAATAAATTTAAAAATCATCTTCATTTAGTTTTTTTAAAAACGGTTATTTCTGGATTTTTTAAATTTTAATAAACTAAAAAATAAACCCTCAAAAAAAGCTATTGACTCAAAAAACAAACACTTTTTTTTTAAAAACCAAATTTTTAAAAAATGTTTTAATCTTCACTCAGAACACAGTAATAAAAATTTGACAGGCAAAATTATGACAATTTGATATTAAACAATTAGATCACAACAATAGGATAAATGGTTAAATTTTGCATTTAATTTTTAAAAAATTTCTTTTCAACTAATTGCAATATTTGAATATAAATGGTCAAAACTTTTTGGATCATTCCCCAAACTTTTGGTCGACGGTTTCTGCGTGCTTCTGGGAAAATAGGACTCATAGATGATAGATGTTTAAAACATTGCAAATAAATGGGAAAATTCAACTGAAAATCAGTGTTTTGTTTTTTAAAAGGGGTTTTTTTGTCAAAAACAGGTCGTAGCTACCACCGTCAATAATATGGGTCCCCAAGTTTCGGGGCCCCAGCCATGATCAAGAAAAAATCGCAACATGTTATTAAAGCTTTTAACAGAGCTCTCTGTACGCTTGTAAAATTTCGCTTACTGGCTTGGTTCCAAAATTTTTTTGGGGGGGTCACTGGGTTCCCAAATTAAAAACTTTTCTGAAGGTTGGTATTCCCGGGGAAGAGCTAAAAAACTATTAAATCAGTTCTTTAAGATGATCGTTTTGAAATAAAAAACTGAAAACATTTGAATGGGGAAAAATTTTATTAAAAATTTATTTGCTTTAAAAAGACAAAATATCTTGGTTTTTTATTCAACGACTGTAGATAAATGTCGGACTTAGAAGCTACGAAGGCGGACCTTGTTAAGTTTGTCAGGGTGGTCCCAAAGAAGAGAATTTGTGTTAAGGGATTATTCATCTATGTTCTTTTTTTTTTTGACATCAAAAAAACCGAACTCTCATTCAGAGCAACGTTAAACTATTTCCTTTCTGGGAAAAAATTTCTGGGTTATTGCCCCCTTCCCCGTGGTGCCAAATTTTTTGTTCAAAAAATGATGCTATCTAAATAAACATTCTAACAAACCGATAAGAGATTTAAAAATTTTATTTCCTTTTGCTCAGTTAGTTCCTTTTTTTAAAATTGGGTTCTTTGTACGAAAAGATCTATTGAAAATATAAGCAATTATAAAAAGGGGAACCTTTCCCATTTTAAAAAAAACTCATTTACCGTTTATCTAAAATTTTTACTTGTTTTATAAATAATTAAAATAAAATAAAATTGAAATGCATACATATTTCCCCAATATAGGACACTAAATTTAAAATTTTTAAATATTATTAAATTTTATATAATCAATTTTAAAACTCCGTAGAAATCATCAATTTTATTATAAAGATCTGTCATGCCAATAATACCGTAATCTAATAATATTCTCACAGTATAATATCTTTTGAAGGTAGATTGTCTTCAGAAATATTGACGGTTTTAACTTCTTTTAATCAGAGAAACTCTTGCATTTTTTATAACATCGTTTTGGTTTTGCAAATTCTTCATTTTATTTTTTAAGTATAAACTGAATAAATATCCATTGGGGATAGTTTTAAACTTTAGTCCCCACATGTTTTTCATGAATATTTTGAAACCATTCTTGATTTGTACAATATTGATCTAGGAAGCAGGACTATATTTTAAATACTGATTTCCCTTCCCCCTTTTTGGGGGTAGCAGCCCAAACCCCCTCTTACAAAAAATTAATCAAATACTGAAATGATATTGTTATTTTAAAACCGTATATAGAAGGACATAAAATAAAG
>BMAV01000384.1:39673-52268 GCA_019973955.1 Trichonephila inaurata madagascariensis
TTGTGGTTTGTGTACAGCATGGCTGCATTTCCAGATGTACAGAAAAAAATTCAGCAAGAAATATTGGAAATTATAGGCACAGAAAGAAATCCGGAATTCTTAGACTTGAAATCTATGCCTTACACGCATGCTGTCCTCTTGGAACAAATGAGATGGAAGACAATAGTGCCACTCAATTTAATACATTAGTAAGCAGAAAAAAGTTAGAGATTTTTTTTTTTTTGAAGAACATTTATTGTCTTATAATCTTTCGAATACTGGAAGACAGTCAAAATTTACGTAATTTATCTGTGTTTTAATATGTATTTCTCTTCAGAAAAAAAAATAACAAATGAATTGAATGCAACTACCAGAAAATTATATGTGAATTGAGATGCAAATAGTGTTTCAATGGTACTTTCATATTACACCAACAACCAATTTTTTTCAAAACAAAAGATGTCGTCAAATGCCACATGCAGCCAATAGTGAAAATCTTCCCCTTGCATACTAGAAAGCAATAGCAACGATTAAAGTATTTGGCGGCATCTGTTGAATTGGCGACGTCTTTTTATTTAGTGAAATTTGCCGAATGGTTTAATACGTACCATTTCAGATAACAAATTGGTCAGAAAATATATATTATTTTAATTAAAATAGTTTTTAAAATATTTATTAAATCATATTTATTTGTCATGAAATATACATTTTTAAAAAAAATGAGCATCCAATACAATTGCTATGTAATGTATACACTTAAATTCTGAACTAATGTTTTTTTCAATATTTTTAGTTCTCTTGCCGACACAAAAGTGGGAGGTTATGATATTCCAAAAGACACAATGGTAATGGCCAATTTTTGGCAAGCCCATAATGACCCAAGATATTGGGATGAACCAGAGAAATTCAAACCAGAACGATTTCTGAGCAAAGACGGTAGATCTGTCGTGCAATCAAAGTATTTCATGGGATTTTCTTTAGGTAAGTCTGTATCATCCTCTCGTAAAAAGCAGATATTAATTACCAATCTACTCACTGAATTATCAAAAGAGAGTTTGATGTACTTTTTATACCATTTAATACTAAATATAAACATTGGTGAAAAACACAGAACAATTGCTTTTGCTTTTTGACAATGATAATATTAAAAAAACTAAATTCAAAGTGAAATATTAATGTTACCATTTCATTAGACATAATTATAACAGGTACTTCATATTTTAGATGACAATACTGAAATTTAATTCTAATTAATAAAAATTAATTGATGGAACCTATTTATTTTAAAAAATTACAAATACAGCCACGTTGACATCCTTCTTGGCGACTTAGCGACCCTTTTGGTGCCTTGTGTCAAAACTTGAAAAGGTTTTTTTTCTCACTCTTTAAAGCATTCAGTTGAACTGAAATCATCTATACACTATTGTTTGAGATAACAATACGATACTTAAATGATAATTAATAAAAATTAATTACCACTTAATGTTGTGATTCTCTCATATGTATATTAATTGTAATTATTTAATAAAAAGTAGCTAAAATAATTTAAAAAATTTGATCTAAGTAGGAATTGACTTAATCTTTTTTGTATTATTTGTTCAGGATATATTGTTGCATTTCGGAAACCACTCAAAAAGTGAATTGTACCTTTTTTGGTTCATATGCATGGTATTATCTGATAAATCATTGATTCATAAATTTGATAGATACTTCCAATTTATTTTTTTGTTCCAAAAAATAAAGAAAAAGGTATTTAATTTTTTTCGACACGGTGGGACAAAGTTTTTGTCCCATTATTTCCACCTAAACTAGTGGATCTGCGAGGGCATTTTAGAAATGAAATTGCTGCCATTATGAGAGACATGTTAGTGCGATATGGACGAAAATGGATTATCGCCTTGATATCTGCCGTGTCACGAAGATCGCCTATATTACATCTTTGTAAGGTACAACTTTGGTACAAAAAAAATGGTATGTTACCTAACTTCTGGTATAATGAATCATTCCGATAGTACCTCAGAGAAAAAAGAGAAATATTTTAAAAAAAGTTGAATCCTTTTCAGACACGCTGTATTTCTATCCCTTTATTGAAGAATAATATGCCTGTTAAAACAGCAATTCTCCTTCATTCTTATTTGAAAAATATAAATATATCAAAAGAATAACTGAAAGGTTTTCTGGTAGTTTTTTCATTTCTTGTTAAAGTATTTATAAAAATCATTATGTAAAAAAAGAAATTTATTACTTTAAAAATACATTAAATGCAGTAAAAACTTATAGTTCACCTTCTAACTGGACTCTCAGGTGGGGATGATTTGTTTCGATGCCTGTACATCAGTGCTTTTCAAACTTTAAATGTTTGCGACCCAGTATTCAACCATAATTTTCATCGCGTCCCCTTCCTTACTATAACAATGTATTGAATTAAATAATACTATACTTTAACACTAAAGCTGCAATACGACTTTTTCTTAAGTACCATCTGCGTATATATATGTCTCGCTAAGCCAAAGCATTAATTCCCCTGGGCGTGTATATACGTCATTCGAAGTTCGATCTTTTCTGCACACTGCTATCAATAAAATTTTTCTGAAGGCTTTGGAATGCAATAAATGGGCCTTGACAGTGATTGCGAAGGATTTACTTATTGTAGAGTATTTTTTCTTATTTATTCCTTCCTCCCCCCCATACAACACATACACTCGCCTATGTGGAAAACGGAGGCATTGGGGAGCGAATTGCGTAACTTTTAATCGGCAGTTAAGGGATTATTAACCGTCCATATTATCAATATAAGTGTTGACTTTTGTATATAATATTATATTATATATAACAAGCCCATGGGTCACTGGTAATTATTAAATTTGTTCTTAGCTTAGTATTGTTAAATTAATTATAAAATACATTGTACGGTACTGATACATTTGTAAGTGTATTATATCAGTTCAAATGTTAATTTTATTTTTTAGTATGTCAGAATGTATTTTGTTTGTTTACTTTCAGTAAATTAATAATTTTTAAAATAATACTTTGCTTTCGATTTTTTAATATGCTCGCGCCCCCCTTCTCGTAGAGTTATCACGACGGCTCCTTTGTAGGGGCGCGCCCCACAATTTGACAAACGCTGCTTCAGATAACGCTGTGGTGTGATTTTCGGCGAGGGCTGCTTTAACACCTTCATTTGGACTCTACCCAGTGAGAGGATCACGTTTTGGTACTTGGCGATTTTTTTCAACTCACGATATGTGGGATTTTTCTTATCTAACACAGTCTATCAGTATCTACATATACTCGTATAGTTTTTTCGTTTTTGGTGTATTCTTATTTTTAATTATTTTTACAATATAAATAATTTGTAATAAGTTTTTATAAAAATACCAGGCACAATTTTTGTGATAAAAATTTATTAATATAGTGTGCCTCATGTAGACTCAAATATTAAAAATTCTACTCAATTTCATGAGTGATAAGGACATTTAAAAAACAGTCCTTAAGGTAATAAAATTCAAAAAAGATTTGCGTACCCGTTCGCCAGACGAATATTTCTAAGAGTGACAAAAATTGATGTTCCGGCCAGAAGGTTAAAAGTGGTTTTCTTTTAACAGTTACTTATCAATTCAATCAGACACTTTCGAAGAATTTAGTGGCAAAATACAAAATAATGCACTGTTTTTTGAGATCTTACTTTATAAAAATAATGGATATATTTGTTTTTCAATATATAAATTGAGTAAAAATGTTTTCATCTCATTTTTTTTTACATATTTCAGGTAAAAGGGTATGTCCTGGGGAATCTATGGCCTACCTGGAGATGTTTTTATACTTCACATCCCTGCTGCAAAAATTTGATATTGTATTTCCTCCTGGAACCAAACCTACTTTTGATGCGAAATTAACCATCACCTACAGACTGGACCCTTTCAAAGTGCAATTCATACCCAAACACTAAACATAATGATACTGTTATAATTTAAAAAAACCACATTGTATTTAAATAATAAAAACTACCAAAACACTAAATGTAATGATACTGCTATTATTTAAGGACACATTTTGTTTTTATATATAAAAATTCATTTTGACAAAGTACGTTTATAATAAATTAATCTTCAGACTTTTTTTGCATATATATATGCACTTCAACACATGTGCTATACATATGTATTATAAAATACTTTGCAACATGAAATCAATATATATGTATACACATCTTTTTTTGTAGCCAACGATAGAAATTTCATTCAATAAATAAGATCATTGTTATTGTTTTGCTTGAAAAAATTATCTTGTGCACCACACATTGTCATGGTTTATGCAAATTTATTTATAATGTAGAAGAAATGGGGTTCTGATCAGTGCCGGTTTATCCATTGGGCGCTTGGGGTGGCGTCCAAGGGCTCGGATAAGCTAGACTTAACCAGGTTTTCTGGTAATAAATTACGATCCACAAGTGCGAAGGGGGCCCGTAGATTTTCTTCGCTCAGGGGGTTCGAAATGAGCCTAAACTGGCACTGGTTGTGATACATGAGTGAGTGAATGAATATTAACATCGCGCGTCGCTCTGTTCAACTACACGAGGACTTTTGGCGACGGACCTTTTAATTTAGACCATGGTCAAGTGACGAGGACGACACCTGAGCTGGCACCCCCTCTCCTAACTACCACACCACAACAGATTTAACGTGCATCGCACCCCAACACGGTGGGTCTTTAGTGGTTCTGAGCTCGATAATCTCAGTCCATGATCCGATACCTTGATCACTGTGCTGCCACAGCCCTCTGGTTTTGATACATAAATATATATATAGTGTTTAATCTTCTCTACCAGTGACACAAAAATGTCTTAAATATTAAAGATAAAAGAAAACAAACCCTTATTATAAGCTTAAAGATATAGATGATGCAGTTTTATAAACGATACAGAATAAGGACAGTTTTTAATCGTACATAAACGGTGAGTTTAATCAGTTTAGTGGTCAGCCAACCTCCTCCTCCCCCATCTGTTTATAACACTGAGTGAAATCCTCTTGAATATAGTGGATAGAAGCACTAAATCCATTGCAAGAAAAAGGTAACTTACCTAAAGATGCATTCAGAACTTCTTTTCTCGTTTTAACCAAGGGACTTATAGAAGACCAAAGGAATGTTAAAATGTCATTCGTCTGAGTGACCGACCAATACTACTAGCTTTTTTTCAGGAGAGGCTAGTTTGTGATGTGGAATAAGAACAAAAAATTTTTCAAAAATATACAACACATCCATTAGAGAGTACAGATACTGATCCCCATTGAAATATTTTATTTTGTTTAAATGAATCTTTAACACATATACAAAATACTAGAGAAATGAGAATAATATAACATTAACACTAATTTTACTACAAATTATAGGTATTTCACAACATGCTCAGATTCAAAAAATTCGCAATAATATAATAATTTCAGGTATACAGACATTTAGTTTAATCCCACCCGACTCCTTATTTACACTGTAGATACTTTCCTAAAAACATTCGTGCAAATAAACGTGGAAATCAAGCTAAGCTTACTAGTACAATACAGCTGATGAATGTGTTCCATGTTATCCGAAAATTGTTTAAGAGGCAACAAACAACTATATTTAGTTTCAATATATAAAATAATACTGAAAACTGTTAAAGATCTTCGCCTTCAAATGATGCATATATGCAAATTTATTGAGTAAATTAACTTGTAATAAATAATCAAATAGCTCATATAAAAAAATAATAAACTAAAATCAAGAGAAAGATAACTCAAAAATGAAAATAACGAAATAATACTTAGATACATAATCGTTCGTTGCTACTATAACAAGCTCAATCGTTTATAACGATATTTGGGATATCCCCAACCATCAAGGGAATAACCCGGTTAAGGTATCCGAGACTACGTTCGGAACCGTGATTTTGCAAAATCGTATACATGGATAATATTGATGATATTTAGTGCCACTTAGATTAGAAAATGTATATAAAATTGTTTTAAGAATAGTATTACAATAAAAAATAATTTAAGCACAATATTTTGACAAAAAATGAACCTAGAATGTGGTCAATTTTCAAAATATTCCCCTTTTGTGAAAAATGCTTCTATTATAATAATATTTTGCCTGTCTATAGCTCTGACCTCTGTACAGAGGCTCCACTAGAATTTTTGAAATATATAACTTAGAAGTGGGTTTACCCGTGTTTTACGACAACAGAGGGGAGAAATTTTAAGAAAAAAACGCCGATAATTATTTCAATGGGTTGTAACTGTGAAAATAACGTGAAATTTTCAAAATTCGTAGTTGAGCCTCTGTACTGAGGTCTGAGCTATATACAGGCAAAATATTATTATAATAGAAGCATTTTTCACAAAAGGAGAATATATTGAAAAGGGGCCATTCCATGTTCATTTTTTGTCAAAATAGTGTACTTAAATAATTTTTTATTGTAATACTATTCTTAAAACAATTTTATATACATTTTCTTATCTGAGTGACACTAAATATCATAAATATTATCCATTTATACGCTTTTGCAAAATCACGGCTCCGAACGTAGTCGGATACCTTAAATTTTATTAATACATTATAGCAGGGGTACTCAACCTTTCTTCCCGCTGGGCCACATACATATGACAGGTACTTCACGCAAGTCGCAACGTGAGGATAATGTGTAACAAAACACTATAAGACCAAAGCAACATTGGACGAAGGAAAATTTATCAAAATATTAAAACTCATTTTTTGGGGTTACTTAACCTATCAAACACACTCAAAAAATGTTTACTTTTGTCTATTTTTTACTGAGTTACTGGGTAGTTTCGATTTCCTTTCATCCATGACCAAACCTCTTGTTTACCTTTTTCTATCAAAAAAATAATTTGATAGCAAAATTGATAAATTTGCTTGCTTAATTTTTAGCACATTTTTTTTCAAATAATTGAATGTCTTAGTTCAATGGGCCCTGAACGGGCCATTCAGAAACGGCCATAGGTCACAGGTGGAGTATCACTGTAATATAGCAATGCCACCTAATTTTTGAAGTGTGGTCAAAACGTGATTTTTTTTTGTGATACATTGGTATTACAAATTGCAATGGACTCGATTTATCTCTGACGTCATAATCACATAATAGGTCGCTAAACAAATAACCAAGTGTTTCAATCGTGTTTGATTCGACTGAGTATTTCGGCGGTATTTTCGAATTGGTATATACTATCGTATAACAAAATGAAATATTTTAGCGTATTAAATTGCCGTGATGACTGTAGGTTGAAATTTTTTTTTTTTTTTGCTTCCACTGAAGAATCCATATTTATTTAAAAAAATGGATGCAAAACTTAAGTTGAACTAACTGCAAACCATTTAACTATTCATTAATATCCTCCGATCATTTTGAATGAGTGAGTGAGTGAATAAATATGAACGTCGCACTGTTCAGCTACATGAGGGCTTTTGACCACGTAATTTTGAACCATTGTCAAGTGACTTGGACGACACCTGATCTAACACCCTCCATTCCTAACTACTACACCACACCAACTGGAGGACATTTGAGCTCTTGACAGATTTAACGTGCATCGCTTCCCTACACGGCGGGTCTTTAGTGGTACTGAGCGCGAACTCGTGACAAGGCCAGCCTCTATCCAATACCTTGACCACTCGGCTACAGCGGACACCCGATCATTTTGAAGAAGCATGGTCTATATATCAGCCTCTTTCACCTACAAAAGGACATTAAAACCAAATTCAATTCCTACAAAATTCTGTTTTTCCGAGCTGCCATCTAGCCAAAGAATTTTGCAGAAAAGTAATAAATCCTCAGTGTGATAGAAATTAAAAGATGTCCAAAAGACATTTCGACTGAAATGTGAGTACTTTTTAATTTTTTCGGTACTTACGTACTATCCCAACAATAGCCAACGTTTAAGATAAGTCACCAGGTTGGCGACTCCGATTTCGCATGTGTCGTATGCGGTGAATTGACAATCATGTACTTCGTTTCATATAATGTCAGGGCTGAGGTAGCCCAGTGGTTAAGGTATCGGATCATGGCAGGCATGTCATGAGTTCGAGCCCTGTACCACTAAAGACCCGCCGTGTAGGGCAGCGATGCACGTTAAATCTGTCGAGAGCTGAAACGTCCTCCCGTTGGTGTGGTGTTGTAGTTAGGAGAAGAGGGTGCCAGCTCAGGTGTCGTCCACGTCACTTGACCATGGTTCAAAATTACGTGGTCCGTCGCCAAAAGCCCTCGTGTAGCTGAATAGTGCGACGTTAATATTCACTCACTCACATTCATATAATGTCTCCATTTGGTTGCGATAATACGTAAGTATCATTATTTCATTTTTAATATTTTTTTGTTTTTATCAAATACAGCAACGATATTTTAAATTTTAAAAACAGTCTGAAATATATTCTGAGCATTTTGAATTCAAAGAATTTTAATTTTACAGATGTAAAGAAATATGTAGGAAAAGTGAAATATGATTAGCTGTTAAAACAAGTAATATATATATATATATATATATATATATATTAAAAGGTCAATTCCTGCTTAGATGAACAAAGAAAATTTTTATTTTAGCTACATTTTATTAAAGAGTTATAAATAATATAAATATGTATATACATATGACAGAATCACAACATTAACTGATAATTAATTTTTATTAATTATCATTAAAGTATCGTATTGTCATACAAAGCAATCGTGTACATAAAATTTCAGTTCAACTGAATGTTTTAAAACGTGAGAAAAAAAAACCTTTTCAAGTTTTGACACAAGTCGCCAAAATGGTCACTAAGTCACCAAAAAGGATGCCAACGTTGTTGTATTGGTAATACTTCAAATAATTAGTTTTAATCAATTAATTTTTATTAATTATAATTAAATTATTGTATTGCCATCCAAAGTCATTATGTATATAAAGTTTCAGCTCAATTGCGCGCTTTAAAATGTATTTTATTAACTATTGAAAATTCCACAAAGATAAATAAATATATAGGAGTGTGTGAGCTAATAGTAGAGGAGTTGAAAAAAAACCCAATTATATTATGCATAATAAATTTGCATTTGAAAATAAATCGGTAATGACAGTAAATTGTGATAAACACAAATAAATCAGCAAAATGTTATATTCCTGAATTATATCTTAAAGAATTCATTAATAAGCATTTCAAACCAAATTGTTTTTCAGACGAGACTTTAATAAGTAATGTAGATAGATAGAGAACATAGATATTTTTGGGGCTGGAAGTGAAAATCCCCTAACATCCATCTTGTGGTTTGAGTACAGAATGTCCGTCTTTCCAGACGTGCAGAAAAAGTTCAGCAAGAGATATCGGAAATTATAGGTACAGAGAGAGAGTTCCAGAATATTTAGACATAAAATGCATGCCTTACACGCATGCTGTTATCATAGAGCTGATGAGATGAAGGACAGTAGTGCCACTGAATTTAATGCATTAGTGAGTAAAATATATTAGGGTTTATGAAAAGTAGATATTTCATTATAATCTTGTAGATGCTTGAAGACATTGAAATTTATGTGAAAAGCCTAAGGGAATACAAATGAACTGGCACTATGCATTAAGCAGGCGTAGGAGATAAAATCGCCAAAAACGGTTCAACCGACGCCAAACGGAATATTCTCGTTGGTAAACTATTTCCATATTTTCGAAACAAGTCACGTTCTTTTTTTTTTTTTTTAGGTAAATATGCACCATCATTTTATTAAGAGCATATATTAATGATAGTAATATATATCGAATTAATAAAAAGCTTGTTTTTTTTCAATTCCTGCTGTTAGTCCCTATATATATGACAGTCTCCAGGCCTGCTGGTAAAATGAGGAAGGCACCATCTCCATAATAACTGCTTTATTTTGCTTCAATCACATAAAATCCAACATGGCGGCCCTTTGGCGTTCAACCGAGTAGAACAATAACAACCAATTCGGCGAGGAGTCACCAGCTAAGCCTTTTTGAATATGCGTTCTCTTTCGTCAGCGCTCGCTCCACCTTTAAATAGGCTTATTTACTCACAAATCCTTACGCGATGGTAACGAGTTCGCTCTATTTTTATTTATTACTTACTTAATTTTGAAGCTAAACTTTTCAAACCTGACATATATATATGTAAATGTTATGTCAGTGTGGATTGTTACTTAAAGATTACTAATATTTAACAGGTAAATTATTTATTTTTTTAACAAGAATAAAGAAAATGGGACAAAACAATAACGATACTAACAACACATTTAACACGCGGCGTTGCCTAATGGCTAAAAAAGGTTCGTTCTTCTTCGTCGTGCGTCTGTCTCGTTCTCTCACTGTAGCGCAATAGATAGCGCGTTGGTCTAATCCAAATATCGTGGGTTCAAATTCCAGCTGGAATGGCCTGGTTTCTGAGAATGTGGTTACTTTTCTACCATACTATTTTATTAGAATAATTAAATTTAATTAATGAATAAATAGTAACACACAAACAAAAATAGTCCAACACCCTATATAAAAAGGAAAATGGAAAATATTCCAAGGAAAATCGCTTTGTATTTGTTCACTTTATATTTTGATTCTGTCATATGTATATTAATTGTAACTATTTATTACAAAGTTACTAAAATAAAACTTTCCTTTGCTTACCTAAGTAGGAAAAGACATTTTTTATATATATTTAAAAAAAATGCACTTCCATTTGTAAATTTTGAATGCGCATTAACAATGTCTATTTTTCAAGCATTTAAATTTAGCCAATCAATCTAAAATGTGATACTACTGAAACATCAACACTTTTCTTACCTTTTTATTACAATCTGAGTAAACCTTAACAGATTCCTTCTTTTTTATACATATTATTATATATAATATACTATTTTGTATAATATACTGTTTTATACTAAACAAACATTGTTGAACCGGAGTGATTTCTGAACAAAGATGGCGAATCTGTTGAGAAATCAAAATATTATATGCCATTTTCAAGAGCAGATATTAATCATAGTAATATATATCGAATTAATAAAAAGCGTATGCTTTTTTTCCTAATTTCACTTCCATATGTAAATGTTGAATGCACAGGAAAATTATCCATTCTTTCAGCATTTAAATTTAGCCATTCACTCTGAAATTTTACCACTGAAAGATTTATACTTTTCTGTTCTTTTTATTACAATCAGGATAAACCTTACCAGATTCCCCCTTTTTTATACATTTCCTAGCTTTGAAGTTTTAAATTAAATTTGGTTACAGATAAATCTCCAATATGAATATATGTATATATGTAGCGTAGTCGAGGCCTATTTAAAATGGTTACATGTATGTAGATTTGACGATGGCTATTTCTTGATAAACACAGAACTACTTCTTTTTTAGTTTTAATCTTCTTTTATTCATGGTCGCAGGCATATAAAGTTTTTGTACGTTTGAAATATTTAACTAGTACGGACACACACAAACATATAGCACAAGCAACAAGCAGCAGCGACATTTTACAGGACGAACACAAAGACAAAAAGCGAGGAAACAACGCTGGATGTCTCTGGGAAACGGAACGCGAAGCGTTCCTCCATCCCATATCTAGATTGTAAATGTGGCCTGAAGTGGATGGGCCCAGCTGAGTGAAAGTGTCCTGATTGGTTGTTGGACGTGGCAAGGAGGCGTGGCTATTGGATCGATGTGGATCATATCTTCGGTTTCGGCGGGAATGTCCTGAAGTGAGCTGAATGGGCCTGCTGTGATTGGTCCATGGCACTGAGGAAAACAAAAGACTTTCGCTTTTATACCGGCTGTGTAGATCACGTGACGTGACGTTGTAACAGGAGATATGATTGGTTAGGACGAGGACAAACAATATTTCTGATGCAAGGTTACTATTCAATTACGATTAAGATTAACGCCTCAATTTCGAACCAAAGAATTAGAAGTTATTTAAACAAGATTATAAAAGGTGTTATTTTAAAGAGTAAAGAAATAATTATTATATGTATATATATATATATATATATATCATCATTATATATTTATCTGTGTCACGTTTATTACATAATATATTTTCCTATTCCAAGGTATGTGTTTAATTCCAAACAAAGCTAGCAAATATTAATGTCATCAATTTATTAACAATAAAACCTCATAAGTTACAACTATTAAAACAACAACATAAAACAACATGACACATAACAATCGACTGAATAAAAATATATTGGTACAAAAATTATCGTTGCCGTTCACAACAAATGAAGTAATTTATTCAATTTTTTTATACTGTTTGAATTTCCCTATAGGGTAGGGAAGATACCTCCCTTTTGTAGGTATTGAGAAGGATCTACTGCAGTGATTCCCAAAGTGGTCTATATGGGCTCCCAGGAGTCGACGACGACTCACAAGTGGTCTACGCCTGCGAAAAAATAAATTGGGGGTCCATGAAGGGTAAATAGGGGTCTACGACAGTATCTTCAGGATTTTTTTTTTTTGTATTTACATGGACATTGAAACATTTCTGGTTTACGTGTTTACACTTTGTTTGCAACTTTGGACACAATGGACATCCCTAACGCTCATAGGATGTCCGGTGTCATATAACTAACTAAAAAGGGAAGAGGGTGGG